>JAUZSX010000025.1:469850-490599 GCA_034780655.1 Idiosepius hallami | reverse complement strand
GTATGTACATTTACGTTGTCTTTATTTACAATATATAAGTTTTTATCGTTGTTTACCCTGTCGTTGGAGTGTCGTTTATTTGCGTACGGTTTTGGGCCAAGACGGCCGCATGTGGTTTATTATGTGTTACTATCTACAATTATGACAATAAAATCTAGACAAAGTAACATACGCTGTTTAATTTTGACTGACATAATCTTTATCAGTTTTTGCAAATGAGCTCTTCAAATACAACATAGAAAAAGAGGGAATTCAGTAAGGGTCAACTTGTAAAAAATGGCAATACATTTTCAGATCATTTTCAGGGTTTAGATTGCAAATGGAATAATTAAAAGACACCATTACATTCCAACCAAATATCTTAAGATTTACTTGAGTCATTACCTTTATCATTTCTATCAGAATCAAGATGCTGATCTCTAATTAAACAATGATGCAATTTCATTTTTATAAACTATATCGCTTTGATTTTTTTTTTTATTAGTTCTAGGACAGAATGCCAAATGTGCATATGTCAAACGTGAAGAACAGACAGTTAGTGGGCAATGTGAATGGAACAGTAGTATGATAATCAATACCATCATTTTTTTTTCTTTCATTTAATATAATTATATTATATATATTATATTATATAAACACAAAAATTATAATGAAAATCAAACAAATCCAAACTTATTAATAAAAATGGAGTTTTATGTGTGTGTGTGTGTGGTGTGTGTGTGTATGTGTGTGTGTGTGTGCGAATTCATTCCATATGGACCCCAAAACAGCTGAACATATTTTTTGAAAATTTACATACATGTACTTCATGAGGTTAGGTTAGGTTAGGTTTTATCCCAAACTAGCCCCATTAGTTATCAAAAATCAAAAATATCCCTTTCTAGAAAGTAGAGCATGGCTATAATTCAGACTAAAACTGTAAAAAAATGCCATTATGAACGCATAACTATGTCAGGGGCAAGTTATTAGAGCATATGTTTCACACCACTTGGCCACAGTTTCAAATCCCATTTAGGGTTTGGAATGTTTAACAACATTGCATGTCCTTGATGAGATCAAGTAAGATTGAAACAGCTGTTTGGAACTATGTTAAAATTTATACCAGATTTTGCATTTAACATTATAATTTGATTTAAATATAAGGTCATTTAGAATAAAATGTCCCATTCTATTAATCACATTTACTTTTTTTTATTTTTTGTTCTTTCTTTTATACCATCTAACATTAACTTCTTCACTTTTCAGATGCAGTTGAAGCAAACATATAATTTTATGATTTAGATAGTTTAATTTAACATTCTTGAACCCATGGATAATTTAAAGATTAATTTTGTTTACAAATATGAATTTTGTCAGGAAACAAATGCCTCTCAGGCGGCTAATAACATTAATGAGGATTATGGTGAGAATGTGGCTAACTAGCGAACTGTGTGCCGATTGTTTAAAAAATTTTGATCTGGAAATGTCAGTTTTGATAACCAACCCATGGTAGGCCTGTTTATAATATTATATTGTACAATAAAGCATCAGTTCTAAATTGGACATTTCATTCTTAATGACCTAATACATAAATATTTTTGGAATACCAAAAATATCTATGTGAGTTGCATGAGCAACACCGGCTATTCTGCTAGTATATAATATAATCAAAGATTATAAACTGAAGCACATAGAAAATCCAATCTATTTGATCTCTTGATTTTCGTTTATTATTTTCTTAAAAAATTAGAAATTATCTTTTGTATTTTATTCATTCAACTTTTGTCCGTCTTGTCAAAAGAAGTTTATTTGGTATTTTCTTCAGCATACAATTTTTCAATATAATTTAATTGATTCAATATAGCTCTCATTTGGCTTTTTAGTAGAGTCATATAAAAATCAGCTTGTAAAAAATTATTTGTGTTTAATGACATATATTGGAAATAGTGTTATCCTTATACCAAGATGATAAACATTTTTTATTAAGGCATAACCTTTATTCAAAAAAAGGCTTTGAAAAAACCTTAATGTGAATATTTCTTCAAATAAAACCTATAAAAAGATTGTTATCAATCTTTTTATAGGTTTTATAATTTTAAAGAATTTCTATAATTCAATTATTGGAACAATTAATTTGTAAATCGGAAAAGTATGAATAGCTTTTTGACTCGTAATGGATGATTTTCATGTTTATGCCGAAGGTTTTTTTACCATAAATAATATTAGTTGGCTAGATAAACACAAAAATATATTTTATAAGTGATGGATACTTTTTTAAACTAACATTGATAATAAACTTAATTGGCATAATTGCATTATTGAGGTACATTGTATTTAAACATTTCCTTACAGATGCTAGAATGAATTTCAGTTAATCTTTGGCTTCTCTTACAAACATTAAGATTAGAGCCCTACTAAAGGTCAGGAATACTTCCGTTGAAAATTGTTTGTTTTTTTCAGCACATCAAACTTTAAGGACATTTAATGTTGGGAATATGCACTCTTTAACCCATTCGGAGAGAATGTGGAGACTCATATCTTTCCTAAGAGTATTAGTCAAAATATGAACTCAAATGGAATGACTGGAATTTGAACTCACATATTATAATTCTGAAGTCTGACTGCCTATCCACTGTCCCAAGTGGACTTACCCTCCATTGAAACTTCTATTCAAAATATCTAGTTAGTATTTTTTTTCTACATAGCCAATTATGGTGGACAGAAATGCAAAGAAATTTGTAAATGTTATCCATCTAACTAATGCAATTAATTATATAAAAAAATGTTCAATATAAATATGGGTATGCATATTGAATAGCAGCCAAGTAAATTTAATGAACAACAATATTAATTGTAATGTTATTTTTTTAATGTTGATTTTATTATCATTTTAATAACTTCATTATTTTGAGGAGACCAGATGTCTATACTACCTTCTATAGTTTATAAATAAACTTAAAAGACCAAAGACATGATGAAGTCATGCAAATAATTTTTTTTTTTTTAATCAAACAAAGAAAAAAGAAAAAGATACAAAAAATTGTGTGCAATGGTAAATCACATCTAAAAATTGCCTAATGCACATAGTTCTTAAGACGATAGAATATTCTCTTGAAATATTCAATTTTAAATTCTCTAATTTTAACAATAAGATACAGTTTCAAACATGTTTAATTATTTATAAACTTCAAACTCTAAAGTTTACTGATAACTTTCCCCAAAATGAATATCTCTGAATATTTCAATTAAAAAAATCTAAAAAATAAGGCAATGAAAAACTAAAAAGAAAAAAAAGGGTTTATTTCTGAGCCCAGATTTGGTCTCAACCCACTGAGAGTCCATTTTAAAGAAAAGATTTCGCAATATGAATCCAGATAAAAATGACAGCCACCCCTTCATCCTCCAAAAGATTATTTCTAAAATTAGATAGTATGCATTCTTGACATTTTTTTTTGCTTTTCTCCCTCCTTAATCCCCCCTGCCGCCTCACAACTCCAATTTTTCTCTTAGCTTTCCTACCCCACAGAC
The DNA here is from genome assembly GCA_034780655.1 of Idiosepius hallami. NCBI lineage: Eukaryota > Metazoa > Mollusca > Cephalopoda > Idiosepiidae > Idiosepius > Idiosepius hallami. The sequence goes on along the minus strand of JAUZSX010000025.1, from coordinate 487,092 downwards.
CACCAGGAAAACCACCTCCAAACCATGCCTCTTATTTCCCCATCTACTGCCAATGAGCAAGAAGGAAAAACACATCTATTATCATTATTATTATTATCATCATTGTTATTGTTACGCAATGACACCAGCCAAACAACTGCCCACCCCATTCTCTCTTAACAGAGGCTGAAATACAAAAAGCAGCAGCTGCAGTTTTTAAGAAAGGAACTACAATAAAGATGACAACAATGTAGGTAGGTAGGAAGGCATGTAGGGCATGACAAGACAAATTGAAATACATCAGCAGACATTTTCTATCAAACCAACAATTCATAAAAGATACAGAAATGTGTTTACAAACATTTTTATACGTGATCTTTAACACTTATTTTAGCTTTTATAAATCCCTTTATAACCAAGGCAACCAAACTTAATATTCGCACAGGGTTTTTTATATTTATAATTGGAGTGCTTGCTATCAATAATAAAGTGTGTTAAGTTTAGGGTTGAACATTATAGATATTGGGTTGACAGCCTTTGGTGACTGTCAGTTTGTCACTTATGTACACATGCATTTTTAAAAAATATTTTTCATATATGTATATTTTTATCTGTATAGTTGGGTAGCAACTTATTGATGAGGTCTGTTTTGTTAAATAATAAGAAAAATAACCAAAAATGCGTTTGTTTTTATCCAAACAAAACATCCCATGAAATTTAAATGGTGAGACCAGCTTTGTTAAAATAGAGATGGTTTTATTTTTTCACAAGTAAAAAGAATACTAAACATAGGAATTATTGAATATATATATATTTTTAAGTGTAGCATTTAGTTCATTCACAGACTAAATGAAAAACAGACCTCAAGTTTTACTCCAGAGTTTTCCTTCTGCTAGATGCTGTCTTCCCAATAATGGAGGGGGCATCTGCCCAGTGGTTTCATTGCACCCAAGGCACTAATTTGGATTTTTCCACATCCAGGCACAAGATACAGTACCTGGGATTCATAAATGGTTACCCAACTAATTGCTGATCAGGCATGACATCACTTAAATTTGGTGATCTGATGGGAACCGGTGTCTCCAACATGACTTGACCATTCACACACATAAATATGCAATAATTGAAAATAAAAAACAAAAAAAAAGAAAAATTCTTTAAATAAAACTTGTTTGAATAACAATATTCTACTAATCATACACAGGAATATATGCATACATAATGACAAGGGGTTCAACCAGGATATATAGAATTTATCATAAAAAAAGGCAATATTAACAATAGTGGGAAAATAAGAAGCATAAAAATAAAGAAAAAACTCTTTGTACTTTTCATGTAAAATGCAATGTTATGGGTATTTTAAACCTTGTGTTTATTTTAGGATGGTTTAGGAGTTATGAGAAAAAAAAAAAATTTTTTTAAAAGTAGGTAAGTTAAATTAATAAATTCTTAAAGAAAAGTTACCTTTTTTTAAATTCTTTACTAAAATTAAAAGGGTTATTTTCTTTTTTTTTTTCTTTTTTTTGGGGGGTTTGTGGTTAATTTTGATTAACAAAAATAGGAAAAACAAAAACTATTGTTTTTTGTTTTTTTATATATTAAAAAATATCCAATAATCTTCCACAAAAGAGAGACAGGGAAAAACAGGTATGCATCAAGATAAACACCAGGCGTGAAGTGATAACCTTACTGAACAACAAAAATACATATTGATTATGATGGAAAGTGATGATGTAAAACACTGAGTATTTATTATTCAGAGTGGAGTTATTCTTAACCAAACGTTCCATTCATGTGAATAATAGGCTAAGCACTTATAGATTACAAGATACTACTATACATGTGATTATTTGCATATGAAGGACAAATATAGACGAAGCATAAGTTATTGCTATAGTTAGGTAGCTTTTGCTATATTTATAAGTGGAGGATCTTCAATACAAATGAAAGAGCGTGTTTAGATTTAAGATCAAATAACATGGATGCAGGATCAACTGCATTTGGTGACTGCCAATTTCTCGTACACCTACTCAGAAGTGTTTTAATCTGATTATGATTATAAGCAATAAACTGGTCGTAGGAATCAAGTGCTGTACATGAGACAAATTTAAAAAGGATAAAATGAATAATTCATTAATTGAAATAAATGAAATATAAAAGAATAATAATAAAAAATAAAATGTTAAAAATAATAAACAAAGTACAGCCATATATAACTACATCTAAAAAAAACTTGTTTCAATGAAATAGGTTATTAAGAGGTTTTGAAATTAACTTGAAAAGGTCTTTATGTATTATTATTTATTTTGTACAAACATTATCAAAAGTGTCTCTCTATTTTGGAGCTAGCAGTCTCTGGTGACTTTAAGTTTCATGCCGAAGCAATCTTCAGAATAATGAATAATTTCCTCATTTTTCACATTCTTTTGAAATTCAAATTCTTATAGATTTTTATCATTTGTGTCATGAACGTTCATGTGGCTTAACAAGAACTTATTCTTGTGGCGACATTTTGAGACCAGCTCTGAACAAGTGTTCAAAAGGTTCTGTTGATCTTGAAAGGTTTGCATCAAAGGTTTTTCTTGTAAACAAGTATTGTTGTAAGCTTGCGCAATTTTTATGAATTTCCACGAAATTTCCGGTGAAGGTTGATTTGATTTTTTAATTCCCATATTTTGATAGTGTAGTGGAATGTTCATATTTTCATTTTGGGATGTAGTTTTATGGGAGTAGCTCATTTGTTTCCATGTACCTTCCATGAAACAAAAATATATAAATTCTTTGTGTTGTTAGTTTTTATGGGTAGCCTGACCTTGTTTGTAAGCAGTGTTTTTGTTTGTCTGTTGATTTATTAATTTTTCTGTTGTGCTTTTTTATAATTTGTTATAGGTTATCAGTACATATATATTCCTTTAGCCTGTGCCAAGATAAATCAAACCGAAATCAAGCAGAAGCACATAGTATAGAAAAAGAAACATTTCCTCAAAATTGTATTCTTATTTGAGTTAAGTCTTCTGTCAGTTACTTATTTCTTTTTCTCGGTCATATAACTAAATATACTATCAATATGCATTAAGATGTGCATAATAGATATATGATCATTGAGAAAAATAAGACATAGAAAAATCAAAAGTTTCACACGATAAAATATTTTTTTGAAAATTATGGTAACAAAATAAAAGAAAAAGAAAAATCTGTATGGTTTAACAATTTAGATATATTTCTTAAACCTATATAAAAAAAACTTAGCCACAAATTATCCACTAAAAAATCCAGATCCTATCTGAAACAGGTTACAAAAAATCATTTAACAAGAAGCAATTATTTATTATCAATAAAATATATCAATTTAAAAGGAAATTTAAGTATTGTTTGCAAATAGAATAATGGCTAATGTTATTAGCATTATCTTAACAAGACTTACAAAGATTTTGCTATATTTAGAATGATTAAGTGTGCTTAGGTTTAATATTGTTTACTGTGGGTAGAAAGTAAACATTTGTTCATTGGTGCTCATTCAAAATCAAAATTCATCAATAATAAGTCAATTTAAAAATCAAGCTCTATTTTTCATCTATTCTCAGTTTTTTCTAATAATAATCATAAAATATTTTGTTAAGTTTTTTTATGAAAAACAAGAAAAAAGCAATGATTTTTCATGACTGGCATTTTTTTTTATAGCATTCAACAAACCAAAACAACAGGTGGATGTAAGTGACTTGACACAGACTAACAATAATACTAGTTTGTATAGATTATAAAATAAGAATAAATTAAGCCATCCACAGATTGAATAGATAGTTCAAAACAGTTATTAAAAGCTTTTAAATTAAACAAGGCTTCCCAGATCAAAAATATCCCTTGAAGAAGATCAATTGGGAAAGTTGTCAAAACATTTAGAGATAAAATAATGAATATGAAAAATATCTAGATCAGGGCATGGCAAAGTGATTGATTGAGTTATCTAAGGGGTTAATTGTCTAGGGTTTAAAAGGGCTTTGAAACCACTAACATTTTTTTCAATTATTAAAGTATCCATAAAAAAGGACCACCTTTACTTTTGATTTTGTAATCTCTAGCTGTATCTTTATTTCTCCATTCAAGAGAAAATGAACTCATAAGTTAGGAACATTGTGAGGATTCAATGTAGGATGGTTCAGGAGTTGTCAGCTTGTTGATTTTTAACATCATTGACAATTTTTCACCCATTTTTATATATGGGTTTTATTTTGGTCTAACTAAGCCAGAATGTTTAAGATTATTAATAGATGTCCAGTATTAAACTTCATAAATAATAAATTACAGATGATCACTAAACTCTTTTCCTTTCTCTAAAAAAAAAGATTAAAAAAATCATGTTCAATATTTTTTTACTTCTATGAATTTAATTTTCATAGTTTTAATTTTTTTAGATAAAATATTTTAAAAGGAACGGAAATTTAAACATACACAAAGAATCCAAGCTTCAGAGTGAATGTTTTGAATATATAATGTTAAACATATATATTAGTGTTTTTCATAAATGCACTAGAGATGCTCTAAAAAATCAGTTTTTTTACCATTTGTTGACAAAGCATATTTTTTTTTATTAAAGTCATATACATAAAATAAAGTAAATAAAATATAACTAAAAATGATGACTCATTTATTCAAAACTTGGCAAATATATGCATGGAAAAAGAGGAAAATACAGCAATAAATTCTCTATGGGTTGAACTGGTTCAAAATCTGAACTTACAATATTAGAATTTTTTTTCATCATTTGAGAATGAAAGGATTATCAAGCCTTGTGAAGCAATGAATTGCACAATTGCAAATAAACTAGCCATGTTTATTGAATGCACAAAAGAAAAATCATTTATTTGTAACATTTCCAAATCTTGTTTCCTACAAGGTGTCCAAAGAGCCTGAATCCACAAACAAAATTTTCAAGACATTTAAATTTAAATAATGTATATTGCACTTCATTTTAATATAAACAAGTGAAGCATGCATGGTCCCCTGTGAGTGCACAGTGAATGGAGTATAAAAAATAACATACATAATATTTTGGACAGAAATGTTAAATAGCCTTAAAAAAGGGTGTTTTAGCCCCTAAAAAGGCCCAGGGGACACGAACCAGAATTTTTTCACATTCAGAAATACTGAATTTCCATTTGGCACTATTCCCTCCATATTTTGGCCAAGTTTCAGAAAAATCCAATGGTTGGATCAAAAGTTATGGGACAAAAAGTGTCATTTTTGGTCATATTGCGATGTTTTTGACCCATTTTAGGCCCCTGGGGATACAATGAGAACTTTCGTAATAAGATTTTTTTTACTATGCACATCAACATATAAAAATACAAATTGTTGCAAAATTTCATAAAAAAGTTATGGATGGTTATTCAACAATTGTCTAGACGGATGCAAATGGTCCCTCTCCAATAAATTGGAAGACCAATAAAGAATTATAAACCCAATATTTTTTCAAATTGATCTACTAAATAGTTTAGATAAACCATTAAAATACTTCTAGTTTCTGATGTACATAAACACACACAATACTAAGAGTGTAAACTTTTTGTAATCTGCATTTTGCAAGAATCTGAAAATTACATTAATATCTTGTGCTGTTATTTCAAATATCCTTATCCAAATAAGAAGATAAAAAAATGCCTCCAAGAAATGTTTAAAGGCTTTAAATTGATAAAACAGAAAACATGTCAAGGCTATGCAAAGAAAAAAGTATGTATATATTTATATATATATATATATATATATATATATATAGCTAGATAGATAGATAGACAGATGTAAACACACACACACGTGTGAGTGTATGTTTGTATGTATTAGTAAATATATAGAGACATGTACACAATGATGTATGCTTAAGTCAATTATGTTCTACCAGGATTCTGTATTGTTCATTTGATACATCCATAAATGTAGACACATTAAGTAAAAACTTGATTTGCAATTCAATGTGTCAAATCTAAAATATTTACATTTAGATTCTTTGATTGTTGTCATTTATTTTGTGTCATGAAAGACAGAACTGTCAAACAGAATTCAATAAAAAAGAGACTAAATAAAAAGAAAATACATACTTGAAGATTTCACATTTACTTCATCAGGTTTTAAGCTTCCTTTTTTTTAGGTTTTAAAAGAAATTAATTAACAAAAGATTCTTTAGACAATTGTTTGTTTTTTTAATCTAATTACATTTTTTACATTAAAAGCAATTATTTCAACCATTTAAAAATCTTTTTTTTAAATAAAGTATTTGCCTTAATCCCACATTCACTTCGGGGAAAAAGATTTTTCATCAAAAGATTATTGTTCTCGGCATTAAATGGCCTAAGTGTTGACATGGGTTAAATATTAAACAAAATTAAATATGAACAAAAAAAGGACATATTTGAAAAATGATTGTTCTAGGCATTAAATTACCTAAAAACGTTGATATGCCATAAAAAATATTGTTAAAATAGAATTCTTATCTGAAAATTTATTTAATAAATCTTTAATTTCTTCATTGAATTTTATGAATGTATTTATTCATATTTAAAGATTTATTAAGATGAGAGGTTTTTTAAGTAAATTAGTAATAATTTATGCTTGACAAAAAATAATTTGCAAGTATTATTAAAGAGAAGCTAAGGCAGTTATAATTTGAATAACCTCCCTTAGAAATTAATTTAAAAAAGAAACGAGAAGTACAACAGTAAAGTAGTAATGCCACCAGTGCCATGCTTAGCAACAGTGCCCCCCCCAGCAGAATGCAGCTCATGGCCCCTCTACCCCACAACATACTGAATCTAAAATAAATGGCAATTAAAATAACACACTCTCAGACGAACGCAGATATTTTGTGACTACTAAGGCTATGATAATATTTTTTCATTAAAGAATATGCTTGTCACATACCCAGTTATTAAGACTGTGACAGGAATATTTTTAATAAAATTATGGCCCTACTAATAAGTGAAGAATTAAAAGAAATGGTAAAATTGCATATTACACGAGTTTAAATTTTTAGGTGTTTAATGTTTTATGCATTAATAGAATCAAAATAATTTTAATACTGAGTAGAAACTAAAATATTGTATGGTATATATTAGAATAAATGAAAATTGGGGTAGCCTTTATTATTATGATTAGATGGATTTTTTTAGGAAAATACGCATGATCTATGTCAGACCACTTTTAGTAAATACAAATATTGGCAACTTGGAAGGGGCATCTGGGATATTTCATAGATAGTGCCAAAACTTGATGAACCATTCTAATTTTCATATCAAAATTAGTGGGTGGAGCCAGGAATTGCATGGACAAACCCTCAAGTATATAAACCTCAGTGGAAATTTAGTTGCAGTTAGTCAGTAATCAGAAGTTAGAGATAAGAGTTTACAGAGTTGAATTCCAGTCCTGTTGGATTTCCCTTCTGAGGGCCTCAGGCCCAACTATGGGTCCTACAAACTTGAATATCCAACTCTGTTTTCGAGACCAAATAAGTCTCTTTGACGCCTAACTCGGTTTGGTGCGCGACTGAGTAGATATCCTCACTGAGGTTTATTTATTAAAGTTTCCTTTTTGTATCAATATTAATGCTTAGTTTAGTTAGAAAGTTTCAGTAGCCCAACACATGACTAATAGCTTTTTTTAAAAAACATCTCAATTCCCAGCATTCTTTTCGAGCCATAATTTTGACTTCATTCTAGGTGGCTCTCTTCAGATATGTTCAGCTATTCCCAACTTTATAGTTTCTCCACACACCAAGGTTCTTCAGGTTTACTTAAGTGGCATGTCTCACTTTATTATTATCCACCCTACTTTATGGAATGGAATTCACATAACTTTTGTGTTGTAGTCTGGGGGGGGATTGATTTTAAATATTTCCAAAGAGTTGAGTTAATCCTTAGTAGTGTCTTGATGTTATATAGAAATTTCTTTAAGAGTTGTTTTGCTAAATCTTTGACACACAACAAATATATTGTGATATGCTCTTGAAATTGTACTCATCTGTTGCTTGCTCTAAATATTGTAAATCTGATATTAGACAATACAATTAGTTGGATCCAAAAGTTTGTAAAAACTTGTGAGGAAGTGTGTAAAAAATTCTTTGATTTGAAGAGCTGAATGGTACTTACACCAGATCCGAAAGGTTGCAGATTTTTGTTGTTTTTGTTATTACTTGGCGAGTATCTAAAATTTCAATTTTTATCAAGAGTTTACAAACCTAATAATTATCTTAAGGTGGGAGTTTTAATACCATTCAAAAGCAATAAAAAAAGTCATGGTAAATGGAATGAGAATAATCTAATGGTAAGCATTAAAAATGAATAAGTTTGAGCTTCCATCAAGGATCCCAATTAGTTTTAAGTTTGATTCGATCCGTCTAAAGAAAGCAAGAAGTTAAATTGGCAGAAACATTTGGCTATGGGTCAATAAAAAAATTATTTACCAAGATGAATGAATACTACCACAATCAGCATAAAAATGGTTTTAGGAATATAATTGTTTCTGCATTAAAGAAATTAGATGAAAAGTAAATATTAATTGGGCAATGATAATTTATGAAAATATTCAGTAGTGGTTAAGATGTCAATTTTAACAAAGTCATTCCATAGTAATATCAATCAAGTACTATAAAATACTATTATTAAGTAGACATTCCTAGAGTTAGTTGCCTACTTAATGGCTTGATTGAGAAGTCTTTGAAGATTTGTATAAACAATACATATTTTGAAAAATGATTAAAAGTGTACCATCTTATTTCTTAGTATTCATAAAATTGGAAATGAATATGACTTTAAAATGTTAATTTGTGTTCAAACTTACTAAGTTGTGAAACTGGAGAATTCCCATGTGGATGAAGCAATGATTATTATTAGTGGAAAAAGATAGACTAACAGTGAACCACTTTTTATTTTTTTATATATTCAAACATTGCTAGAATTCATTATACACTGAGCATTAATTATTCACTGGAGTAGACTGTTTTTAATTTTTTCCAAGAATCAAAAAAAATAATTCACAAACATTGATACTTGCACAGTTTCATATATTATGGCAATCATAAGAAGAAATTTTTCCTAAGACAAAAATCCATTATATAAATCATTTATAGTCATTGTTAAATTATGATATGATAAAAATGAAAATCTCCATAAATTTTACATAATTAATATATTTAATTCTCCTTTTCAGTATCTTCCATTCTATATATTCTTGTTTCCAAACAAGGTTCTTTGTTTTGTCCAAGGTTCTTATGAATTCTCTTAAACGAGACATGAAGGAAAAATGAAATTTTGCTAAAATACACTGAATCTAAAATCAGATATACATTGAAATATTCAATGAATCAATTATGAAATTTTTGATTTTTTTTTAAATTGAAAAAATAAACATGAAAAATAAATGAAGTATATTTTTTTTAGAATATATCTATTCAATTAGATTGTACATTAGCTACTACAATACTGATCAATGGTAAAAGCTTGAACTCTGGAATGATATTACACAAGTTCAAATCCCATTAAAACCATTACATTCACTTTCAGCTGCCTCAGGCAGATGTGGTTTATTAACTCGGGAGAGTAACTCATCTAGGTGTAAGGATAACACAGATTCCAAAAACCCAAGTGGAGGATACCCATCAACTCAAAGAGAGTAATTCATCTAGAAAAAGAAGTATTATCAGCTCAGAATATCCCTGGGCTTTTTGTAATCAATAATATTGATTACAAAAAGCCCAGGGATATTATCAGCTCATAATAGTGACCTTGTACCTAATTTGGCTTTGTACTCGACCATTAGATATATCCTACATAAATGACCACATTCTGTGAGATTTTGGTTTGATCAGTTCTATTTGGTGACTCATGGTGAGCACTGGGGTTAGGGTTCAAATCAATGCTGTTTGTTGTGAATTTTGAAAAAAAAATTGTATTGCAATAAAAACTGTTAATTTAGATAAAACAATAAATTTAGGGTTTTGTGATCTTTTAGATTTATATTAGACAAACATCAAATAATTTTTTAAAGATTTTCAAGTCATCATATTAAAACGCTTTGAAGAATCCGTCACACTAAAAGAAGCCAAAATTTACTTTGATATTTTAAAATGATATTTTAAGTAAATTAAATAAATACATCAAGAAAAAAATTTAGATTTTTTTTTAAATCATTTATTTTATATTTTTATATATTTTTTTTTTAAATACTTACTTTTAGAAGCCTTGCTCTGAATAAAGGCTATGCTCTAATTTAATCAAGATTTCAACATGTTCATAATTCAATTCTTCTTTAGGCAATTCACATTTTTAATGTGCTTTGAGCAAGAAGACTCTTCACTATTTTGATTTATGTTGAATTGTATAAAACAATTTTTAAATCTTTATTTTTCAAATTTTTCATTTAGTACTAATGTTGGTGCATTATGTCATGATCACACTGAAGATTAGGCCCACATGTAACCACTCATGAACAAAGGTTGCTATGCCGTGTGCTATGGAGGTTGCAGTGCATTCCAAGACTTTTTAAAAAGAGTTTTAAAGTAATAATGGTTAAATAAGATTTTTTTAAAAGTGCTAAATATGAGGGTTGTTATGCCACCTATTTTTTAAGTTATTTTTTAAAAGTTGGATTGCTACAAAGACAGAGGTGGTACCATTAAAACAGGCAACCTTTTGTATTCCAGAATTTGGTCATTTACATAGTCACCACCATTCAATGAACAAGGCAGTCTGGAGACTTGTTACTGGTATTTAAAATGCCATTATGAAATCAACAAACCCAAACTCCTCTTCGAATGTGTTGGCATCAACTGCATTATCATTGTAAACGTTCAACAGGCGCTGGTGAATGTTGATAGGTTCAATTTTTCAGCATGGAAGAATTCAATGAATTATGCATCTCTGCTTCTGATGCACATCCATGACAGAAGTTGCTATCTTAGTTTCACACCATCAATTAAAGATCAAGATTAAACTTTCAGGTTATGATTGCATAAGTAAAGTCATCATAACAATGCAATTCGCAATTACCCTCTGATCCATTCGAGCGGAATTTTAAAAAAATAGGAGGCATTAATTTTTTAATAACCCTTGTAGTTTATTTAAAATATCAAAGACTATTTTAAATAAAATATAACCAAAATATAATCTTGAATGAGAAATGAAAAAAGTAATGGCATAAGAATGGCAATTACAAAGAACACAATGGAACACATTTACTTTAAAGTATAAAAATAACTCCACAAAAATGTCTAGCTTGTCAAAAGGTTCTTAATTGCTAATGCCTTTAACCAGGCATGATGTACACTAATACTACATAGTGAATATTTTAGAGTTGATTCATTGATCAGAAAAAGATATACTTTGTGGATTTTTTTTTTCAGATCTATTTTTGCTTTTCTTGTCAAAATATATTGACAATGACAGAAAATGAAGAAGACTCTAACCAATGGTATTATATATTATCATTTAGAAGACTTTGACAAATTCACTGCCATAATCAATTAGGTTATTTCTTTAAGAAGGCAACATTTACATTGAAGGAAAATATCAGCTTCATTTTAATTAAGACAGAAAAGTCATTAACATTTCAGAAGATATTGAATTAGTTTGATGTTAGATCATCATAACGTTTCATTTGATGCATGCTTCAATTTCATTATTATCTGTATGGTGCATTCACTGTCTTTTTTTTATTTCAAGTGTCAAGAAATTCAGATATGCTTTCTTTTTATGATTTATGTGAAGAGAGGAATATCCAAAACAAAATGGAAGCCAAACAATATAGTTGTTTGTTTGGGTTTTCTTACTTTTTTTTTGCTTAAGAGCATGTCAACATATATGGCCATTTAATGCCAAGAACAATTATTTTTGATAAAGAATATTTACTTACTAGGTTATTAGTGGGACAATAGTCAAATTATATAACACATAACTAGAGAGAATAGAATTCATACTGTTCTAATGCTATGAGACCAATAGGGAATTCATTGGAACAACTAGGATTTGAATTTGCATATTAAAATTCCAATGTTCAAGCATGAGATTGATTTTATTAAGAACTAGCAATATTGTCTGTCTTTGCTCAGGAATTGCATCTAATCCCATGGCAGCTATTTTTCAACTGAAAACAAAATCAAATTTGTTTTATAGCTCCAAATAGTCTATATATATAAAATTTCAAGTTATTAGAAAAAAAATTGGCAATGCAGTTTGGGAGTTAATCGCCATGAAACTTTTAGACAATTCTTTCAATAATAGACTGTAAGAATCTGTAAAATTTTGTTTAAATAGAACCATTCCCTCTAGAAGTTGAGTAAAAGAGTTCAAATCTCAATCAAAACCATTACACCTTTCACTGCCTTGGGCAGATGGGGCTCATTAACTCGCAAGAAGAACTCATCTAGGTGAAGGACAACACTGGTTACAAAAGCCCAGGGATATGATAAGCAAATAAAAATAGTCTTGTGTCTAACTTGTGTTGGTGCTCGACCAAGTAAATATATACTTATAGAAGCTGATTATTTTAATCATCAATGCTTATCGAGTGTATTCTAAAACAAAACATAAAAACATTCCCAGATAAATAAAGTACAACTGTGTAAATTTTCAAGAAATTTGGCCAAAATGAACTTAAACATACACGCAAGTTTCATTTGAAGTTTAGATTCAGATTGTTTTTCAGCCAACCATATTTTTTTTTAAGTGTGATAAAACCATAGTAAAGCAGACCAAAAAATAAAACAATGTTCATTAAAATTCAAAGACGATGCTTTGAGAAAATAGCAAAAGTTTTTTTCTGCCAATTTGAATTCAAGAAATAGTTTAAAGGGTATTAAATAAAAAGTTTCCATGAATGGATAGAAAACAAGCAGTGCTTTATAAAAGAAAATGTCTAGAAGGCAATAGGAAACAATTTGAACAACTATTTAACTTCTAACAAAAAACTCAAAAATTCTATGCATTTTCCAAAACACCAACTGATAAGTTAGAAAAAAAAATTTAACAAATGATGGCATACAATTATTCAAATATTCAAACATATATGAATTCTTAATAAACTACATTTTCCTCTTAAATATCAATCAGAACACTTTTTTATGGTGAGTATGACAAGTCCTTAAATATTAATATTTTTTCATAAATGCAAAAAATTAAAGGAAAAAAATGTAGAGAATTTTGATCTAAGTCTAATTTGTTAAAAGGTGAGTTTTGTATCAATAAAAAAATAAATATTTTTAAAAATTCTATTCAAATCTTCCATTAAAAGATAAAACCAATGCTAAATTTTAGAAAAAAAATGTAAATCTAAAAACAAAATGTGCATATTTAGATGAGAAGACCAAAGAGTAATTTGGTTGAAACATAGGACAAGAGTCCAAAAAATGTTTGTAAAATTGATCATATGTCATTTTAAGGATTCTAAAAAATGAGATGAAAATTACTTCATATAAAAGATGTAAAACAAATGTTAAGAAAAAAAAATTTAAATGCTAAGCATTAGCTAGACATGAGTTGCGCTTTACATGTCAATGAAATATATATAACACCTTATTTTTATTAATAATTTTTATCATTATTATTTTTATTAGCTCAGAGTTAATCTGTGTAATTTAGAAAATAAATGTAATCAACAAGTTTTTAAAGAGATAGCTAATTTTATTTTAAGAGAAAAGGAGAAACTTAATAAATTTGAAACTGTATTCATATACTATGTATGGTACAAATATAATGTAAACCTAAGCTAGTAAGTAATATTTCATTTTGAAAAAAAAAAATCTTTAACTTATTAGTTGCGCTTTCAAATGGAAAATAAGAAAAGAGAAAGGTCATAAGAAAATGTCATATGCAGGGTGAGTAGAGTTAGGGCTGTAGCTGCCATTAGCAACTCAAACCCTTGGGTTTGTCCATGACAATTCCTATGTAAGTAAACAAGTTATTGATTCATGGTGAAGTGATATGAACTAGTAGCAAAGAAAAAGATAGAATTTGGTTTTTCTCATTTTTAAAACAAAAATAAGTGATAATTTTTAAATCTATTACATAACATTTCTTGGAAAGATAATAAGAATTTAAAGACTTATAACAAAATTGGATAATGAATGTGTAAATTTATGAGATGAGTGCTGATTATTTTCATTATTTGAACTTCTACCTTTATTTTTATTGTTATATTCACAATGTTTGGGCTGATATGCACTTTGGCCTCTAGGTGATATTTGAACTTGAGGAGGCTTCTTTCAATAGTCAGGATTAAACCTACATTTAATAAATAAATGATAATTAGGAAAAATTGATTTTTTGTGCCATCTTTCCTTTGGCATGTGCATGTATATATCTGTCCACAAGAGCATTTACCCGTGGCAAAAGGCCAAAACATAGTGCGTGTAGCATTGAGCAGGAGAAACAAAAATAAATGTCCAAATAGTATAATTTTAATAAAAATAGGTACATCACATCTTGATTATTATTTTCCCCAATCTATATCAATTAACTTTTTAGATCTTTAAGATATTCCAATAACTTTGCTAGATGTAGGAGCAGCATTCCTACTGACCTGATGGCACCTCTGATCAATCAACATCAGTGATTGGAAATTCAAACTGAACAGTTGAAATCCACAGCTTTATTTAGAAAGTTGTATCCAATAAAAAAGATCAACCTTAACATTTTAGGTACAATCACATTTGATTATTGATTTGAAGTGTTAATGAAAAGAATTAGAAATTTTTTTTTAAATTTATTCCATTCTGAGAAAAGAAAATTATATTGTCACAACAAATCTATTCATTTTAGTCCATACATGTATAAACTAACATTTTATGAACACAGAATCTATACATTAATGATTTGTCTCATTGAGATAAAAAGCCTATTTTTATTATAATTCATTTTGATGAATGTTATGGGAGCCTGCCCTCCAACTTACACTCTTTGAACCTCCATATTTATTCTGAACATAGCATACTTGGGGTGGGAGATTTTGTCATACATCATATGTTGTACCTGCAGGCCAAAACCTACCACTACCTTTTTGTATATCACTTTTCCCTTCTTGCTAATATAATCACATAAATCTATCACCAGTTGCCCGAGTCTTGCTTTTAGCGAACCTTTCACAAGATCACAATACTGGAGATGAGGAATTCAAACCGATTTAAGTAGAGTTGTGATAATATGCTTTTACTAAAAAATATTCTTGTCACAGCCCTAATAACTAAGACTGTGACAAGAATATTTTTTAATAAAAGCATATTGTTACAGCCATAGTTATAAAACACTGCCATTATCAAATCATAACTTTTCCAAAATATATTCATGTAAGTATCTCTTAGATTAAGAATACAATTTTTTAGCTGAACTACATATACAAAAAAGAGCAGCTCATGGCTGAGTCTTTTTTTCAAACAGAGATAGGCCTGCAGTCATATGTGTGTGTGTTTGTAGGTCTTCTTGTAATTTTTGATTAAAAATTTGTGCATCCTTTTTGCTACTACATGATTCACTGATTCACCCCAAGAGAAAAACAGGCTTGTCTTATGCAAGTCAGTAGCAGATAATCTGTACACAAAGAATAAGAAAGTTTGTAGTTTTACAAGATTTTTCCATTATGTAAACAGGTACATGACGCCATGTTGTTTCTTCCTTCTATCTCACGACCAGATCTCATTGTAGTCATTTTTACTGTTGGTAAGAAGAGTAAGTTACATTTGCCATTTTGCTTTACATGCTTAGCAAATTTTTCTTTGCAGATACTAATTGCTAGACAGTTTCATGACAGTGATTTCTCTCTACACTTCTACACAATGAAAGAGTCAAAATGTAACAAAGATCTTCATCTTATAAGAGTGATTAATGCTCAATTTTCATCTTGTAATGTTTCTCAATTTTAGCTGATAATTTTTAGCAATCATTTGCTGTATGAACTTTAAAAAATACATCTAAATAGGTCAAAAGCTAATGAACAAAACCAATAAGTTTTTTTTTCTTTAAATTAAAACTCTTTTTGCTTTATTTTTTTTGGAATTCTTTAAGATTAGCATCATATGAATATATTTTTGGACTGTTGTCATAGTTATTGTTTTCAGCACATTTCAGCCAACTAATTTAACCAAATTAGAGAGAAAGAATTAAAAACTAAAGAGAGAGGAAGAATTAAAAAGAGGGGAGGGGGCGTTTAGGGCCATGTAGACCTAGACCTGACTGTTAGTTTAAGAAACAGATTTCTGTTTTCATAGAGGGCAAGCAGCAGAATATTTTTTTTTTTTACAACAGAAAAAAATTTGTAATTTATCATTACATAACAAAAACCATTTTACAATCACATATCAACACTCACTTCACACCAACAACAAAAGTCGGCTTAATCACATTGGAGACATCGGTTCCTGCCCAATGGGTGACCACTTATGAATATCAGGTACTTACTGTACTGTTATATAGTACCAGCAGGCTAGTCGGTGGTTCAGTTAGTGACATGATCAGTTAAGTGCATTTAATTCAAAATAAAAAACCTTTCCTCTCCAGCACCCCCTCTGCCTTCACAACGCCAACCATGCGAGCTAAAAACGTTCTAGGGTTATCCAAAAAGGTGGGGACTGACAGTCTCAGAATAGTCTGAGATTGTGAAAAACTCTATAACAGGTGTTCCTCAACAAAAAAGCACTAACAACCACACACACACACACACACAAACAGATGATCTTATTATTATCGATGGTTATGGTAGCTGTATTTATTTGTTTGTTTGTTTTACAGCCAACCTTTTTAGGTCATTTAATGCCGAGGATAATACCTTTTTGAGAAACTTTTTTTTTGTAACACATGTAGTTTTTTTTTCAACAACAACATAATAATATGCATTAATCCATATCACCCTCTTTAGGTTTTTTAATGGCGAAAATAATATTTTTTTATAAACGTTCGTTTGGTCCACAAATTTTTTTCAATAACAATATGCAGTCAGTATCTAATCCATAGCTGGGTCTGGGAGGGAATGTGAAACTTTTTATGGTAGCTGTAGATCTAAAAACATAAAAAAATAATTTTCATAAAACACCAGAGCTTTCTTTCATGTCTTCAGAACCAAAAAAATTTGTTTCATTTTTATTATTTTAAGAATTGGTGTTTATGAATTTTTTGGTACCCCGATATCTAATGAGGGGAACCTATGTTTTGAGGCATGTTCGTTCGGGTTTTTCTCTGCAACCATCCGTTCAATTTTTCTGAAATTTTGCATGAAGTTGTAACTTCGGTCAGGT
>JAUZSX010000025.1:434964-447881 GCA_034780655.1 Idiosepius hallami | reverse complement strand
CATCTAGGTGAAGGGTAACACCGAATATATAAAGCCCGGGTAAGAGCACGTAAAAATGGCCTTGTTCCAAACTTGGGTTGGTGCTCACCAAGTAAATATCATATTATCACAGCCCTAGAATAAGTAAAGAATTAAAAGAAATGGTAAAATTACAAAATAGTCGAATCTGTGACAAGAATATTCTTTAATGAAAGCATATTATCACAGCCCTAGTAAGTAAGTAATCTTAATAGAAAAGGTAAAACTGCAAAAATGTCAAATAACGATAAGAATATTCTGAAATTTATTGGATTTAAAACTAAATTCCTAATCTTTCTCGTTACCATTACGCTACGTTCCTTGCGTTTTTATTGGCAGCCATGAAAAAAAAAATGATTTTTTTTCATCTTTAAAAAGCAAATACATCTCGACGCTTTTTTCCAAAGGAAAAAAGAAAAAAAATGAAATGGCTCACATTGAGGCTGATGGGTAGATTATCCGTGGTTGACGGTTATTTTTTTCTGAATCATTCTAAAATAATTGCGGAAAAGCCTCCGGCCTTCGCTGGCGGGAAACATGAAAGACGAGAAAAACAAACCATGAAATCATTTTAATGAACCTCCAGAAAAATATACAGATAAACTTTTTTTTTTGTGTTTGCATTTTTGATTTAGGATTTAGGGGTTTGGATTTTTGGGTTTGGGAATTTTGTTTAAGTATTTAGGATTTGTGGGTTTGCTTTAAGGATTTGAGTTTAAGGGGTTGGGATTTGTTGTTTTGGTTTAAGGGTTTGAGTTTTGAGTTTAAGAGGTTGGGTTTTAAGTTTAAGGGTTTGAGGTTTCAGTTTAAGGGTTTGGGTTTTGAGTTTAAGGGTTTGAGGTTTTGGTTTAAGGGTTTGGGTTTTCAGTTAAAGGGTTTGAGGCTTCGGTTTAAGGGTTTGGGTTTTGAGTTAAAGGGTTTGAGGTTTCAGTTTAGGGGTTTGGGTTTTGAGTTAAAGGGTTTGAGGTTTTGGTTTAAGGGTTTGGGTTTTGAGTTAAAGGGTTTGAGATTTTAGTTTAAGGGTTTGGGTTTTAAATTTAAGGGTTTGAGGTCTTGAGTTTAAGGGTTTGAGGTTTTGGTTTAATGATTTGGGGTTTGTGTTTGAGTTTTTAGTTTAAAGGTTTGGGGGATTGGGCTTTAGGATTTTGAATTTTGGTGTTTTAGGGTTAGGGTTTTGGCTTAAGGGTTTGGGTTTTGGGATTTAGGTTTGGAATTTTTATTAAAGGTTTTGGGTTTGTGATTTTGGGTTTAGAGTTTAGGTTTTTTGGATTGGGATGTGGGATTAAGGGTTTGGCGTTTGTGATTTTGAGTTTAAGACTTTGTGGTTTGGATTGGGGGTATGAGACTTCTGAATTTAAATAATGGGTTTGAGGTTTGCGGTTTCGGGTTTTGGTGTTTGGTGTGTTGGATTCAAGACTTTTAGATTCAGCATTTGGGATTTTAGAATCTTTTGTTTGGAATAATACCTTTGGAGAAGGAATGAATACCAAGATTCCCTCCCAGTATGGATTAAATAGTAAATATTGTTTTACACGTGGACAAAAAAAAAACGTAACTACAAAATGTCTGTTCTCGGTATTAAATGATCTAAAAAGGTATGAATATCCACATCCCCTCCAGCTATGGATTGAATAGTGTCTATGGTATTCGAAGTAGCGTATTACGTTTCCGAAGTCTAAATGTCTATTGTTTGTCCCCAGTGGACTTCCCAAATTAATAAATGCATAAAATGTGGTACAAATGTTTCGTCATCTTTAAAGTAAAGTAAAATAATAACAAGGCGGTGAGGTGAAGCATTGATGAAAACTCGGGCTCTGGAATCGTATTACACGAGTTCAAATCCCAGTCAAATCCATTGCATCTAACTTTAACCCCCTCGACCAGATGGGGATTGTTAACTTGGGAGAGTATCACATCTAGATGAAGGGCAACACTGATTTAAAATGCTCGCAAATGTTCCTCCAGTTTGGGGCTTAAGCACAGGGCTAGCGATTCTTTCTCGTAAAACAAGTACGATACAGAAACAGCAAAAAAAAAAAAAAATTGCTGCCCAATGCACTACAAAGTGTAAATGGTTGATGGAAAGTAATAAAAATAAATCAAAATAAATCATAAATCAAATAAAATAAAAAGTGAATTGAAATGTAATATAAAATAAAACATATAAATATATAAATAAGATATAAATCTATATACTCATTAGAATCAGATCGTCGTGTTTGAATGAGACACTAAATCCTGTAGTTCTTTAGAAAATGAAATCACAATTGTAATTTAAAAAAAAAACATCCAGTTTATATATACAGTTCTTATAAAATAATTTTCAATAGATATTTTGAAAATTCAGACAACTAAATTTTGCATTTGTACTATACAGCCTTTTCATATAATAGAAATTTGTAGAAAAAAAGCATTAAAAATGAATTTAGTAAAAGAAAGCATTAGAAATGAATGTAGTATAAAAATAGAAATGAAATTAGTACACAAAAGTAGTAAAATGAATTTGATATAAAAAAGCATAAGAAATGAATTTAATTTTTTTTAAATATTAGAAATGAATTTAGTTTCAAAAAGCATTAAAAATGAATTTAGTTTAAAAAAACATTAAAAATGATTGTAGTAGAAAAATGCATTAGAAATTTTAGTTTCAAAAAGGATTAAAAATGAATTAAGTTTTAAAAAGCATTAAAATGAATTTAGTAGAAAAATGCATTAAAAATGAATTTAGTATAAAAAAGCAATAGAAATGAATTCAGCATAAAAAGGATTATAAACGAATTTAGTAGAGAAAAGAGTTAGAAATGAATTTAGTTTCAAAAAACATTAAAAATGAATTTAGTAGAAAAAGGCATTAGAAATGAAATTAGCACATAAAGGATTGCAAACAAATTTAGAAGAGAAAAGCATTGGAAATAAATTTAGTAGGGAAAAGCATTAGGAATTAATTCAGTCTAAGAAAGCATTAACTGCTTTCCTTTATGATAATCTTCCTTAATTCACTTACGGGTGAGTCCCCGGTGGCACACAGGCAAAACCGTACAAGACTTCAAGTAGATAAATAAATAAATAAAAACTTTGCGAATAAGAATTCGAAAGAAAAAGAAGAAGAAGAAGAAGAAGAAGAAGATGAAGAAGAAGAAGAAGAAGAAGAAGATGAAGAAGAAGAAGAAGAAGAAAGAAAGAAAGAAAGAAAGAAGATTCGTTTCTTTGTTTTTGTATTCAATTTTCAGACCGATATCAAGCAAGACGATTTAATGAGGCTTTTTTTAAGGTGACATTCTTCCTTTTCTTTAACTGCGCACAGGAAGAACTTTTCTTCCTGTATTTTCCCGCGCTTTTTTTTCGATGTGTTAATATCCAACAATGGTTACGTGAACACCCGGATATCTTGCACTCGCATGACCTTAACTCGAATATCTGTCGCTATCAAATAATTTAGATAAATAAATTAATTAATTAAGTTTTTGTTTTGTTATACGGTACATTAACCTTTTGGGGTCATTTAATACCATAAAGCGTCATTTTTTTTTTTAAAAGTCTATTTTATCTACGCTCAAGGCTGTGCTTAGGACCCCCACAGGCCCCGCAATAGCAGGGGGGCGCAACCTCCCTAGGGGCCACAAAGCTTTTGTAATGCAAAAATTTACCAAATAGTTGTTAGGATTAGTTGTGAAATCCTTATCACACTTGAAATAAACATTTATCAATCCATCTCCCTTTCTTTCCCTCTCTCTTTATGTATATATAGTCGAAGGCTCCAGTATGTTGAGGGGGTACAACTTGCCTTTTTAAGAGTAAAAGGGGCTGCAAGGCACATTCTGTGTCGGGACCGCTAAGTGGCTAAGCACGGCACTGTCTACGCTTAGTTTCTTTTTTAATAACAAAATATTCACTATTTCTTCCCTATCAACCTCAATTAGTTTGTTTATTTTGTTTTACGATATATCAAACTATGTAGGTCATTTAATGCAGAGTACAATCATTTTTTATAAACACTTTTTTTGTCTACACATAAGTTCTTTTAATTACACAATATGCATTATTTAATGCATATCAACTTCTTTTAAAAGATTATAAAAAAGGATCTCTTTAGATGTTATATAAAGTCATTCACCAATAAAAACGAAGGGAACTTTTAGGTCATTTAATACCGTGAACAATAATTTTTCGATAAATGTTCTTTTTGTCTGCAATTAATTTTTTGAATAACATAATATGCACTTTTTAATCTATATCAACCTTTTTAGGTCATTTAATGCCAAGAACGATCATTTTTTGATAAACGTTCAATTTTTGTCCACGACTAGATTTTTGAATATCACGATAATTTTTGATAATTTTTAATAAGACGATTATTTAAGTCATAGCTGATGGGAATATTGGAGTTCCTAGCTTTCCAAATGTAATTAGCTTAACTATGAACGTGAACAAGAACATTAAGATTCGAACTTGTGAATTTCAATTCCGAAATGGTAAGGTTACTGCTGGAAATCAGAGGAGATTTGTTATCATTCTTACTCCAGTAAAAGCCACTGTTTGTTGAGTGGGAGATCGCCCGTAGATTAGTGTGAGATTATCCCATAATAATAATGATAATAATAATAATAATAAGAAGAAGAAGAAGAAGAAGAAGAAGAAGAAGAAATAATTTATTGGAAATCAGAGGAGATTTGTTACTTTGACTCCAGCCTAAGTCACTGGTTGCTAGGTAGGAGATTGCCCGGTGATTGGCGTCAGATCCATAATAATAATAGTAACTTGCTAATCATGTTGTATGAAAAAAAAAGGGTTTTCTAAATTACAGAGGACCATGATTACGATTTATCTTTTTTTAAGTCTTGTTAATCCTGCTGTATGGAGAGAGTCTGTCTTCTAAATTACTGAGGATCGGGTTTATGATCCAACTTAAAAAAAAAAATTGCTAATCATTCTGTATGGAGATAGAACGTTTTCTACATTATAGATGATCAGGTCTACGATCTTATCAAAAAACTTAATCCTGCTGTATGGACATAATCTTTCTAAGTTACAGTGACCAGTGCCACACCGGTGGCGCTGGCCACGCGGTGTCCATGCCTAGTAGGCCAGCGTTGGTAATAATATATCATAGTTCAAAGCATTCAATCGATAGCATTGTCAGTAACGACAGACGCTTGCTAACATACAAGTTACAAGCCATCGGGCCCACGATTTAATGAAGAATAAATTTTTAAAAAGACCATGCTAGTTATGCTGTATATAGACACTTCTTCTTGGGCAGCGACGGTGGAGCATTGGTAGAAGCTCGGGGCTGTGAGATCGTGTTACACGAGTTCAAATCCCAGTAAAAAAAACATTACTTTCACTTTAGCAGCCTCGGGCAGATGGGGCTCGTTAGCTTGGGAGAGCAGCTCATCTAGGGGAAGGGTAACACCGAATACATAAAGCCCGGGTAAGAGCACGTAAAAATGGCCTTGTGCCAAACTTTGGGGTGCTCACCAAGTAAATATCATATTATTTAGGTTTACAAACTATTTTATATCATCTGGTGAATAATAAACCAAACCTGGTTTGGATTTTACCCTTTTACTTTTTACTTAGACATGGAGGCGAGAAATTGACAGTTGCCGAAGGCTGTTGACTGTGTCTTACAATAAACTAATATACACACACTATCACTGATATTGAGCACTCTAACTATAATTTTAACAAATCTTCTTACTTAGATTAATATACACATGCATACTTGGGCAATATAGTCCAATTATCTTTGGTCAAAATAACCAATAGACCAGGTGTTTTAAAGTACCGTGAACAACAATAGACAGGTTGACATGCTGAATGGAAGTGTCACAATGATGTAACAACATAGTAAATAATTTCCTGAATTCCTAAAACAGAGTTGGTCTTGTATTTAAAATAGTGGTCCTCATTTAAAATGTTAACTTAGTTTGAAGAAGAGAATTTTATCTGCCTGCATAACTAGTTATTAACTTGGCTATTAGTTAAATACAATCAAATAATATTCAACACTTTCTCAATATACTTGGATTTCTAATATAAAAAAACCCATAATTCGGCCAATGTATTTCTAATAATTATTTTACCAGATTTGAAGCCTAAATGGATCATATTAAGTTACTCAATTGGATTCTGTCAATCCTTTTATATCTGGGTTATTTTTTTTAATCAAACATACTATGGATTCATATTAGATTGTTGCCATTGTAAAAATGTATTTCATACTGTATAAGCAAGAAGTCTTAATACTTTGATTTAACAAGCTATGAGGGTTAGTGATTTTTTTCTTATACATTTCAATTAGTAATGGCCTTGACATATTTCATTTAATTTGCCTTTTCTCAATAATTCAGAATGGCCTTGACATATTTCATTTAATTTGCCTTTTCTCAATAATTCAGAATATATCAGAAGATAATTGAATAGCAAATTATCTGAAATACCATTAATATGTACAGAAATTAAAATCTATTAAAATAGAGAAAAAATTGTTTTAACTACTGCCAAAAGATGTTTAACAAAGTACAACTTGGTAAACCACATTTTCAAAAAATACAATTATTTTTAACTACATTGCATAATGGTACCTATAATATAAATCTAGTATACTATTAAAACTCTAATCTTTGCATTTGAACAGGTTCTACATCTGGTTTTGAATTTGAAATGCGAGTGCCTAGATCAAGTAGATGCTATATTTCTAAAAGAAAATGAAACTGTGAACACTGGTATTCTTAAATAGTCACCCATCTTGATGTTGCTTAACTTCAGTGATCTGACGGGAACAGATGTCTCCAATGCAACTTGACCGTATTAGTCATTTCAGCATTTTACAAGTGGTGATTCTTGCTTAAAAAAAATTTTTTTTAAACACTGAGAAGATACGAAGAACCATTTTGAATTAAAAATAAACAAGTAAATAAATAACGGAAAAGCATTTTTGAAAATTAAGAAAAAATAACTCATTTTCAAACACGAAGCTTTTTTGAAAAAAAAAAAACTATTGGCAATTCCCCGGCGCCGGTCAATACTTCTAGTAATATATAACATAAAAAAATGAATTTTAACTATTGTATGATTTATTAACATGTTAGAAAATAGTTTATATAATCTAAAAAGAATAATTGTTAACAGTATGAAAACAAATGTTATTCAGATACTCCATTGGTGAGATGCTGTGTTTAGCTAATGTAGCAAAACAAAAGAATGAACAGGTGAAAATAGATGAATGGTTGTTAGTTACTATGGCAAAATGTCAATGATGGCAAATGAATAAAGGTATTTAACACCTGTAAAAGAAGTGACAGATTTTGAAATATAGTAAAATATTTTATGGAAGTTTGTTGTTTTTTTTTCTTCTTCTTTAATTGTACCAGTCCTCGAACAAAATTATATTTCAAGAAGTTTTTACAATTGCAATTTTTGTTTTTGTAAATAAAAAACGCGCAAAAAATATATTCTCTCGATCAACAATAACCACTTTGAAGAACATATATTATTAGACAATAGGATTTTTTTTCAAAAGAAAAATGAAGTTATTTGTAGATCAAAAGCAAAATTAAGACAAAAATATTCCTTTGTAAACATTATAACATTTCTTTAGGCTTTATGAAAGTAATAAAGAAGTTAAAAATATGAAAAACATCTCATTAGTCATTTCTCATTTCAATAGTAAAATTCTTCAGCATTCACTATATCATATTTACTTGGTAAAGCACCAAACCAAATTAGGCACATGGCCATTTTTACATCATCTATATACCCGAGGCTTTTTTTTTAATTTAGTTTTTACCTATCACCTTGATGAGTTGCTCTCCCAAGTTCATCAGCCCCATCTGCCTGAGACAGTTAAAGTGAATGTGATGGTTTTGACTGGGATTTGAACTAGCATAATACAATTTCAGAGCCCAAACTCTTACCAATGCTCCACCGTCGCTGTCCAGCATTCACTATATAACTAAATAATTCATATAAAAATCATAAACAAGATGTCCATAATATATAAACAATTCCAAATATTAAAATAAATCACCATGAAGGTTATTATTGATATCAAAAGTTATTAAAGTTTTAGAGTTTATATTTTCTTTGTTTAATTTACTCAATTTTAGCAAAGCAAAATAAGAATTTGTATAATTATCATTAAACTAGATATACTGTGTAATTTGACAAGCAAGATAAATGCAAAATCTCAGACATTTGAAAGTAAATGCAGGATCTCAATCTTTGTTGGGAAAAGGCCTTCTATAAGCTGTGACTTTGAAAGACCAGAGATAACCTCTCAAGGTTAGGCTTTGTGCAGGACACAGAGTTCCCATGTGGCGCTGCTGAGTAGCCCATGGCTTACCTGCTCACAGACTGCACATTTAGTGTGCCTTGCCCTGACGTGGACCTGAGGGATGTGACGGTTACTGCCCGTCTCTTCCTCTCGAGATGAAGGGACACAATATGAATGAATGAAAAGTAAATGCAAACTGACATTGAAGAATGTAGATAATACTCTGTGAGCAAAAAGTATAACCAAATCTAAAAACTTACCCAGTTATCGTTTCTGTTCGCCATGAAGACTCTGGACGAGAATATCTACAACTACTGGGCGGTTTCACTAAGGGTCCAGGAATCACAGAATGGGATTGCGAAACTGTGTTGGTATTTAGTTCCTGATCTTCAGGTAGGGTGGGAAGTGGCACAGACACGGGGCGTACACTGTTTGAACCACTGGACGAATTACTACTTCCCTTTGGACTCTTTCCCCCTTGCTGTACGTACTGCACGTACAGATCGGACTTTAAAAATAAAGGGTATGTATTGTTCCGAATATAGTTCAAGACTTCCTCTTGGGCATTGTCAAAAACAGACTGATCCAACGAGACTGGTTTCTTGAGGCGCTCAGCGAGTTCCTTCTTTGTATCCAGGCTAATAAATGGTATGGAGTCCCCACGAAGAAACTTTTTATGAATCACCTTGATGATAGGAGTGATCTCTTCTGCAGACCGCCCCCGAGTTTTGAGACCCTGGCATGCAAACCAGAACTCCAAAGTAGTCGAAGCACCATGCTCCTGTGTCAGAAATGTCTGAAATAGGTTCACCCCATCGCTATCCTCTAAGAGATAGTCCAGGTTTTCTGCCCATTTGAGGTACGGGGGTGTTGTAGCATCCGTTTCTGTGTAAGGAGGTGTATTAACGGCACTCCCTTCGGGAACATCCATCTCCTTGCAATCAGCCCGGTGAGCAGCCTCATTCAGGCGATGGTGTGAAGAACGGTGATGGCCTACGTAGAGTGGTGGCAACGAGTGACATGCTGACCCCAGGGCCGGTGTTTTACTAGTGGCCGGGGTAACAAATGATGCTGATGAGACGCAGGCATTATCTTTACATGGACATGAAGTACACGTAGCGGTGCAGCATAAAGTCTTGCAGCTGGTATGAGAAGACGACCGGACTGTTTCATTCTCTTCACCTGGAACTGGGG
Organism: Idiosepius hallami; assembly: GCA_034780655.1. Lineage (NCBI taxonomy): Eukaryota > Metazoa > Mollusca > Cephalopoda > Idiosepiidae > Idiosepius > Idiosepius hallami. Next base: position 438,391 of record JAUZSX010000025.1, on the reverse strand, counting down.
GACGCGGTAAGTTTTCATCAAAGTTTTCGCTCAATGTCTTCAATCCTCTTTTGTTCATCCTTCTGTGTCTCATTTATATATCCAATTGGCTGAAAAGAAAAAGAAAAAAAAAATTATTAATTACATTTTCAAGAGATAAAAAAAGAAAATTTAGAAAAAAATTCTACCCCCAAAACTTTTAATTAAACATTGCTTATAGGAAAAGTTACTTATTATAAATAAAGTTTTTTAAGTTTGTTTTTAAGAATTAAGAAAATTTTACATAAAATAAAAAAATTATTCTAACGATTATTACAAGTGAATGAATCATTTGAATTTTAAATTAGAAACAAGTTTTAAAGATAAAACAAAATCAAAAGATATTTTTTATTTAATATTTGATGTAAAATAAGACTTAATTGTTTGAATACAATGTTTTCAGACTTTTGACCACGTTTTGATTCTTATATATTAACTGTTTAACTGTTACTTGTTAGAGTAACATTTTAGAATTTTAAATTCAACTTTTATGAAATTTATTGCATATATCCAGTCATTAGTGGAATAAAAATGCTCCAAGTATTCTTGATTATCATTTCCATTGGGTAGACTGAAACACTAACAATCATATAATTTTCATTTAATATTGCATCAAGTGAATGCTTATAGCTGTTGAATCACAGCTCCAATTCTTAAGGCTGAATGACATTTGAATTTATAAAATCTCCTGATCAATTAAGATAGGGAAATTACATCAAAACATTTTTATTGTTTTTAAGATTCATTAAAAGAATTATCCAAGACCAGAAAAATTAAAATATTTTAATCATAGGTTGTAGTTCTTCTTAAGCCTCATAAGGTCATTGATGTAAAAGTATAAAGTTTTTAAGGCGGTATGATGGGTTGTTTATAATGTTTCTTAATATTTAGGAAATCAGAATTCCATTTTAAAACCAATGGCTCTCTCCGTGCTTGTCTGTAAAAGTTCCTGGAACTTTTACAGACAAGCATGAAAAGAGAAGTGCTGGTTTGAAAATGGAATTTTGATTCCGAAATATAGCCAAACATTATAAACAACCCATCATACCGCCTTAAAAACTTTTAGTATAAACACAATTTTTCAAAAGAATATTTCTAAAAAGTGACCTAGTAGAATCATTTGAAGATAGAAAAAAACAAGCTAACAATTGAATTCAAATGTAACTATAAGTTTTTTGATAATTGTTAAGGCTATATTTTCTAATGTGCTTCAAAAGATATCTCCACCAAAGATAATATCACAACAGTCCTTTATGCCTTAAAATCCATTTTATTGACTGGAGTTCAATAGATTTACATCTTGAGAATCAGTTTATTGAAATTCAAATGTTGGGAAGCAAAATTACAATACTAAACTAATAAACAAATTCTGGAAATCGTTCATAAAAAAAAAAATTAACACTATAAGATTAATATTGAAAACAGTAATATTTTATGTGGTTTTACTTGGTTTACAAAACTTTGTACATAAATACATACATTCAAGCAAAAGTGCTTTAGGCATAAACTGAGAATTCTAGTGTGCTTAAAAAAGTTTTACACAATAACCAGTAGAATGATAAAGAATGCAAAAATTGTTATAAAAAAATACCGAACTAAGATAAATTTTTTTATTTCTAAATCAAAACAACATCTAAAGATGAGCCTAGAGTAGACTGAAAGTACTTCAAAATGCACTTTAGCAAAATTTTTAAACATTGTTTTATTTAATATAAATGGGCTTAGCAAGTCAATGGAAAGTCTTTAATAACGATATATAAAGAAATGACCATTACATAATATAATCATATATACACATTAATGAAAATATGCTGCTTTGATATGTGCTTATAATTTTTTTACGATAATCTTTAAGTTACAATTTTCAGTGTGGACACAATCACATTAATGATTATTAACAAATTGATTTCAAGTCCACCAAAGAATTAACAAATGTTAAAACTAACTCAGGAGGTAATTTAGTGTAATTTTTTTTCTATTTCATCATACATATAAATTAAATTCAGCATAGTTTGTAGGGAAAAAATGAGAGCTCTTTTTAAGGTCAGTTCCATAAGTAGTATTTGTTTAGAAGCTATTTAAGATGACTTTAAAATTTAATAAACGTATGCTATAAAATTAACTGTGGAGAAGTCCAAATTATGTGGAATTTAAAAATATAAGTGTGGTTAAAATATGACCCAATTTTAGCTTATAGAAAAACTAAATTGTCTAAAAAAAAAAAAAAATATGGAAATATTTAACCTTTGAACCCTGACTTAGCAAAATTACTAACTAGTCACTCAAATGTGTTCTATAAGACGATTATATCAGGAAGGAAATATATCGGTGTGTCTTTAATTTTTTTTTGCCTTAGATCACCAGGCATTGCATAATGGTACCTATAATATAAATCTAGTATACTATTAAAACTCTAATTGTTGCGTTTGAACAGGTTTTGAATTTACGGGAAATGCAAGTATCTAGATCGAAAGGGTTAAGACGAAGGCAGACAGATAAGCATACCTCAAATGGGTTCCAATGGCAAATAAATTTAAAAGCCTTTTCTTATAAGGAAGAGAGGGAAAACTTAAATGAAGGTCCCCAAAAAAAAATAAATAAATAAAATTGAGTGGGGGGAGGAACTAAGAATTTAATTATGCTTTCTTAAATTATGGTATTTATAATTTAGTGCAATATTAATCATGTTAACAGGTTTATAGCTGCATTTCTTCCTAAGTTGAATTTTTTACAAACACAAGGACTGAAAATAGTTCATGGATATGGAATTCATGTAAATCCTAGGAAAGGTATGAGAGAAGAATTCCCTAGAAGAATTTGAGAGAGAGAGAGAGAGAGAGGGTGCAAGAAAGAAAAAGAAGAGGAAACAAAGAAAATAGCAGGAGAAAAATGTGTGTACATGTGTTGGAAATAAAGAGAGGTGGGAGGAGAGAATAGTTGGATAGATTGTATTACCAAAACATTCAGTGACTTAAAGGTAGGAAGGAGGAGATATGGAATAAGAAAACATGGAAGTACTGGTCAGAGAGAGAGAGAGAGAGAGAGAGAGAGAGAGAGAGGGAAAGAGAGAGAGAGAGAGAGAGAAGGAGCAAATACAAAATTGGTTAAGTATGAGATGAGACTTTTTCATATTATCATGAGTAACAAGAATATGTTAAGTAACGAAAAAGGAAGAACAAAATATGAAGTTGGAGGAACGACAAGCATTACATACAACCAATATTTTTACCTGTACTTCCCCTTTCTATGGAATTATTACGTTTTCATACAAATGCTTTGTTCTAGAAAATAAATCATAACCCTATTAAGTAAACATTTGGGCAGCGACGGTAGAGCATTGGTAGAAGCTCGGGCTGTGAGATCGTGTTACGTGAGTTCAAATCCCAGTCAAAACCATTACTTTCACTTT
>JAUZSX010000025.1:418485-434864 GCA_034780655.1 Idiosepius hallami | reverse complement strand
ATTGATAGATGTATATTTCAAGTGTGATAATGATTTTCTAATTAATCCTAACAAATATTTTGGTAATTTTTTTTGTATTACAAAAGATCTGTGAAGCCAAAGAGCCTCACGGCCCATAAGGAGCTTCCCCCCACTCCCCGCAATTGTGAGGTCTGCAGGGGCCCTAAGCATGGCCCTGAATGGACAGACTGGGATTTGAACTTTTAACAATTCCAAATCTGCTTACATAACCACACATTTACTGGACTTCCTCTCAGCTATTAAAGCAGTAGAAATTGTATATGTGTGTGTGTGTGTGTGTGTGATAAAAGTAATTTCCTATAACTTTTTAATATTCACTTGATCAATGATAAATACCTAAAAGAGTTGCATTTTATTTGCTTTGTTAATATTTTCATTTCCATTGCTACTATCTTCAAAGTCTCTCATTGCCTTTTGCTATAGTATTATGAAGTAATAAAATTAATAAGAATAAAAAGGAAATAAAATTAGAAATAAAAAAAAAAACAATGAAAAGAAAAAATTGACAGCAAATCAAGTTGAGTGAAAGAATGGTTATCTATGAGAAAAGTGTCAGAAAGTTTTCAGAGACAGTTTTGGAAGATTCAAAAGCTCTACAGTTATTTAAGATGTAGAAATGATTTCATGGCTAAAATATCTCTATGGTGGAAAATTGATATGAAAGATTAAAGGGTTTATATAATTCATCAAAGAAATTCTAAAAAAAGTTATTCGACTTGATAATAATGAATTCACACACATACAGAAAAATCAGTATGGTGGTTAGTGAACTGTTAATCCACTCGGATATTTGGATTTCTTAGTTCTTTATTACCCTTAAGATAAGCTAGATTGTGGTTAGGTATCTATACTCAGTTCTTTTGCTATTTTAGGTATTCATTCGATTGGCTAGTCTTCTGAATTGCCCTTATATGAAACTGCCAGAACACAAAATGTTTCTATAAATACTTCTGTCTCCAGGACAATACTAATACTAATATATAAATAATATAAACACTTCTATCTATCTATCTATCTATCTATTTATCTATCTATCTATATGTGTGTCTGTCTATCTTTTCAAAGAAAGAAATTCTTAGTTTTCTGAATGAATTTAAAAATGTAAACAATACTTTAAAAACAAAGCACTAATTTAATGTGACATAAAAGTTTCTGTGTTGAAATACTTGTCAGCATTTTTTTTAAAATCAATCTCCATCTTAAAAACAATTTCAAGAAATTACATAATAACCAACCCATAAATTACATTATTTACATATTAATACATGAAATAATATTTCATCTATTTATAAAATTCACAAATCTGCATTAAAGAGATAATAAAAATCCAGTGATTAAGCTCAATCCCCTTAAAACCCTTAAGATAATGGAATATTTTATGAATCCCTAAATCTATCGGGAGCATTTACATTTTAAATTTCATACAAATATAATGTATATAGTTTGAGGGATTTTTGTTTTTTTGGGAGGGGACTGATTTGATGGTAACATACCTACTCAAATCCTTTAAAATTACTTGTTAATTAATGCTATAGAACCAAGATATTGCTTAAAATATATATTTTAAAATTCACAATTATTTGATAAGTTGTTAAAACGTAAAACGTGTTAAAACTTAACAAGAACTGTATCTTTCTTAGGGTTGGTTTTAAGGTAAGATAATTTATACTAATAAAAAATGCCCATATTAACTTCATGAAAACAAACAATATTAGATGTCCACATAAATAATATAGCATAAATTTCATTCTTCTGTTGACTAGCATACAGATCTTTAAAAAAAAAATGGTTTCCATATGTTTAGAATCTATCTTTGTATTCTAAAGCCAATATAAAATAACTTGAAAGTGATTCATAAATAAATAATGGGTTGGTTCAGTGGTGAGATTCAAATTTTTGACAACCAGTTTGCCGAACTCATAACATTTTAAGCACCAGTTCCACAGAACCAGCTGAATCCCCAACCCCATCTGCATTTAAAACTAGCATCACATATCATCTGGAGAAAATCAAAAAGAAAAAAAAAAATTTAAAAAAAACAGAAAAAAATATTTATTTTTATTTAAGAAATTTTTTAAAAAGTTTTTGTCTTTCTATTTTGAGAGAAGAAATTGAAAAAAAAGAAAAGAAATAAAACCCCTAAGTTTTGTTGGGAAGATATTAATTTAAAAAGAAGAAAAAAAGAAAAAAGAAAAAAAAACAATTTTAACAACTAGTTCGCCGAACTCATAACATTTTAAGCAATGGTTTGCACAAACTGCGAAATGGCTGAATCCCATCCCTCTGTTGGTTACAGCTTATGCAAGCATTTTCTCAGATACCACCTTATAAAAATGAATTACTAGAATAATAATAGTACTATCCAACCCATAGCCTAGAAGGAGGGAAATCATATATAATTAGATTTAGTCTGTAAGAGATTACTTTCTTAATGTCCAGCAACAATTACAAACTTTGAAATTGAATTTCAAGGCCTCTGGACTTTAAAGCCCTAGGCTTCAGCCTGCAAAACTTATTTGGTAAATCAAGTCCTGTCTATATGTGAAACTATTTTTGGTGTAACTAAAGTATTCAAAAAAATTTCTTACCTTGCTGTAATGCCTGAAACTGGATTGCATAGTTTCTTAATCCAGAATGCTGATAGCTGACGTTCTGGACTCAAAAAAATAAAAAAAAGAACTGGTTATAAAAATTGAGGTAATTATTTTTCATTTAAATATGGTTAAAATACATTGTTAATTAGTTTTTTTTTCTTTAAGCCTTAATTATTATTGAAATTTTTGTCAACAAACTTTGATTAAATAAATAGATTTGTTTTGCTTATATTACTAATGTAGGAAAAAGAGATGACAATGATGGGCTGAATACATGCATGCAACTTTTATGCTTGTATTTAGCATGATATTCAAATAAAATTTAAATAAAAATGGCACTATTTTTCATTATTGTATCAATTTACAGATGTATACAAAGAATGTCCTAATGATTTTCTTAGATAGTTTTGTGTTTCATGCCATATCCACCTATTCAGTTCATTTTAATGCCAAGAACAATTACTTTTGTTAATCGTTATTTTTTTAGACACATAGTTTTTGATAACACAAGTTGCACTATTTAATCCATAGTTGGAGGGAAGATGGGGCTTCATATTTTTCCCAAGGGTATTAGTTGACATGTCAACATAGACGGAACAATTTGGATTCGAACCCACATACTACAGTTCCAAGGACTAGCCACTTGGCCACGTCGACCGCCCTATGTCCTAAAGAACAACATAAAAATATATAACTAAATAAATGATAATTTTATGAAAATTTTTATTATGAACATTTATTTTAATCTTATAGTCCTTAAAAAACGAGTATTCTTAATCTTATATAGCGTAAGATGCTTTTAATCCCATTTGTTTAAAATATTAAAATGTGAAAAGATAAAGAATTTTTATTCATACATAAAAGGGTGCAAATATGTAATGGTATCCATTGTAATGATAGGCATCAAAAAATCTAATTTTTGTATTTACATTCTAGTATAAACATTTAGGAGTTTTAACAATTAAAAGAAGCAATTTAGAATTATAAAGAATAGTAATATACATTTTTTTTTACATATATTTCAATGTATTTGGATCATTATGGTCTAATATTTCCCTGCAGATTTCAACTTTAAGATTTCATTATATTCTTTTTAAATATTAAAATATGTTTCACCAATAATAATACTGAATTTCTGTATCTATTCATAAGTATTAAAACATAAATATAAGCCATTATAGAAGAAACCTTTCTTTCATAGAATATCTTGATGGGTATATTTATGCATACCCTAAAGCAAACATACATCATTTCCTAGGAAAGACAGAATTAAATAATAATAAAGTGAAATGCTTCATATTCTTTTAGAACCATATAAATCATTACTAAACAGTCCTTTAAACAGGCTTTTCTTTAAACCTGCACAAATTAATCTCTTCTTGTTGTTGTTCGCACCAAGTTTTTTTTTTACTATTTTCCTAGAATTTCCTAAAACAATAGAAACTCTTTTTGAAATTAATGCTTAATTTTGTTCAAGTCTATAATTGTCTGTATGACAACCCTCAGAGCTATGAATGAATCTAGAGATGATTGAGTAGACAAAATATTCAACTACAGTGAGGGAAACTTATTTCCACTGGCAAAATAATCATTAGTATTTCTAAAAAACTTTTGTTTTCTCTCTCTGTCTCTCTTTCTCCATTTTTTATTTCACCTATTATAACTCTATTGCAGACAGGTTTCACGAGCGTTTAAGACACCTTTTCTTTACGACAGACAGTACTTAGAGACTCATTTACGACAGTAAGTAGGGACTCATTTACAAGAGACTGACTGCAAAATTTAAAACCAAGGCATGGACCAGTTTGAGTTTGGCAGTTGACAAGACACCATCTAAGCCCACGATCATTCATCTATCTCGCCCTCCAAGCACCAACCAACCACACATGCTTCCTGAGAACTCAAACAACCAACAATAAACCCTACGACATAACCAGAAACAAGACTTACTATGAGATTAAATAGCAACACTAGAACACACGAGCTTCCCCTCAAACAACAGTATGTTGGTATAACTCCTTCTCCAATTATGTTTTAGATAAATTTGTACCATAATAAAAATTAGAATAAATAAATATTTGGACTAACAATTTATTTATTGTCAAATGTAACATTTGACATGTATTATAAAAAACTAGTTTATACTATTTTCATAAAATATTTTGATTGTAGATTAAATTAAAATTTACTACCAATATCCTTACCTCAAAGGTGGCGAGGTGGAGTATTAGTACAAATTCGGCCTATGGAATCGTATTACGCGAGTTCAAATCCCAGTCAAAACCGTTGCATCTACCTTTACCCACCTCGGGCAGATGTGGCGCATTAACTCATGAGAGTATCCCATCTACGTGAAGGGCAACATTGATTTCAAAAGCCCAAAAAAGGTCCTCCAAGTTGTGGGTTGAGCATAGGGCTAATGACTCTTTCTCATAAAACAAGTATGCTACGGAAACAGCGAATAAACAAATTTGCTGACTGTTGGATTAATTTTAGTCAGTGAGACAGTATTTTCTTTTTCTCTCTTTTTTCTTCTTCTATAAATGTAATGTATGATCATTCCTATTTTTAAAAAAGCTTAAATATGATGGAATGTTCCATTGTTGACCAATCAGAGAGCCTGTTATTGAGACTGCAAGACTTTAAAAAGGCGCGATTTTTCAGCTAAAATTTTAAGAAGAAAGAAGAAAATTCACACATGGGATTATTAACAGAACTGACGGCCATTTTGAATTGATATTTCACATTTTTTGGACTTTTATTACCAGGACCGATAATAACTTTTGGACTCACTTAATTTTTATTACCAGGACTAATAATGTCTTTGGACTTAATTTTTAATACCAAATATTCTTGGATTTACCAGGATTAATATATTTTGATTCACTTCAATCATTCTATCAACTATGAATTCAACACTGACCAATGCACTATTAAGTGTAATGGTTGATGGATCCTTACCCCTAAGTAATTATTTTTCCCAATTGAATTTCTAATTTTACTGGGAATGATAGGACAATAACTAATCTTGATGTCTAACATTTCCTAACTTTTGTATCTGGTCTATTGAGTAAGAAGATCCATTTCCAGCCTTTCTTACCTGATTTATTTGTAAGGTTAAGCACATATGACTTCATTTCATGGATGTATTTATCAAATTCCTCATCCATTCGTATATGCAGGGGTTCATGAATGTCCATGTTGTTTGGACAAGTGCCAACCAAGAAACCCACAAAGCAAACCAGAAATGCACTGCAATGTATAAAAACAGGATCAATAAGAAAAAAAGCCAATTATATAACTGGTGAGAAAAATAAAAACAGGAAGGAAAAAATATATAAGAAGACCGTGGCTCTAGAATATTTTTATTGTCCAGTCCTTTCAGGGCAAGATTAGCATATTCAAATTCAAATCTGCATCAGTATGAGTCAACCTAAAGGCTCCAACTTCATTGATTTCTATCCAGATGAATACAAACACAATTACTATTTTTGATTTATTTCTCTTCCAAATACCAACACATAGTTCTTCCACAATTAGATATTGGTAAACAAAATGATAAATAATCAGGGTCATGCTTAGGGCCCCCGCAGACCCTGTAATTGCAGAGGGGCCGCAAGCTCCCTAGGGGCCGGAAGGTTCTTTGGCTTCACAGATTTGTTGCTAGGCAAAAATTACCAAAATAATTAATTGTTAGGATTAATTAAAAAAAATCATTATCACACTTAAAATATACATCTATCAATCAATCTCTTTTTTTGCCTATCTCTTTCTCTGTATATTTATTTGTATATGTATGTATACATAGTTGAAGGCTCCAGTATGTTGAAGGGGTGCAAGTTGCCTTTTTAGGTTAAAGGGGCTTCAAGGTGTATTCTACGTTGGGGCCTCTAAGTGGCTTAGCAAGGCACTGCGAATAGGGCTGTGACAAGAATATTGTTTTTATGTAAGCATATTCTTTGCTTACAGAATATTTTTTAAAGAATATTCTTTTAACAAAAAGCATATTTTTTTTTAATTTGCTTTTAACTTTATTAGAATATGCTTTTTGTTAAAAGCATATTCTTAAAAAAATAAAAAGAATATGCTTTAAAAAAAAGAGTATTTTCAAGAAATAAAAGTATATTCCCAATAAATAAAAGCATATTCTTTTTAAAAAAAGAATATTCCTGAGAAAAAAACATATTCTTAAGCAAATGCTTGAAGAATATTTTCAGCATATTAAGAGAATATAAAGCATATTTTAAAAAGAATATTGTCACAGCCCTAGTTATATATTCATTTCCACACCTCTATAAAAACAAAACCTAAGTAGTCAATAATAAATCATGCAATAATCTATTAGTAACAATTATTGAGAAAATCTCAAAATTGATATTTACAAATTTCTGAGTAAATGCAGGTATAAGCCACAAGTATATTTAGTTGTACAGACTATAATAAGAACTTTCATAAAAAGATAAAAAAATATCTATTTCAAAATTTTCCATTTCCCTTTTTCATGCAATGAAAACTTTTGGAAAACTTATTTCATTCAAATTATTGAAAAACTGGTCGGAAGGAGGAAATTATTTTGTTTATACTACCATTGAGTGATTTAATCCAGCAAATATTAAAATAGAATAACAAAATAAACGACTCTGAAATGAAGGAAGCATATTTTACTAAGGAAGTTATTTGAATCAAGGAAGTAAATCTAACTTGATTGGATTGATGTATGCATCTTCTACTGAATAGCTGCTGCATAGTTTTAATCTTTATTCATTGGGAATGTCAAATTATGGCAATTTGGTGAATCTTGAACTAAATGAGATGCATATGAATTAAATGTCAAAATACTAAAGATATTAAAAAGATTGGTGAGCTATATGAAAAATGGAATTCTATCTAAATTTAGAAATTGCATACAGTTTTATCAGTTTTACTTTAATATGTTCACTAGTTGATTTAATCTGTAATGAATGATTCTGTTTAAACAGATCTAATTGAAAATTCATTTATAACTCATTCCTAAGATAATCCACATTACATTAAAAAATTTTTTTTCAATTTGTTATTCTAATAAGCACATGAACACTTTGATACATTGATTTAATTTTGAAAATAATTAGTATTGTTTTTTTTTGCTGTTATTTCAAGAAAAATACATTATTTTTTCACAAATTTGTTTACCTGAATTTTAGACAACTTCTGATAATTATTTTTAGAATTTTTGAATTTTTTAACCTTCACTAGAAGCATTCGTTTCTCATAACTGGTGAATACTTCTATCCTTATCCACATCATACCACAATCACCAAAATACCACATTTACTCAATGGACTAATCCTACTTGAAATATTCCCAGCAATGACAATGATTTGAATTTATCAAATCGATGATAGGGAGTGGGACAAAATAACCCAAAAAAAAAAAATGAATAATATACATGGTGCTAATTTGGCTTCTTGATTGTCTCATTGTCTTCATTCCTGAACAGAAATGAAATTTGCTAAATCTTGACGAAAAATACTACAAAAAAAAAAATAATATAAGGACTAAACCAAAAATATTGCAACAAAAACTTATGGTTTGTACACAAATTCTACTGGATAAAATGGTGCAATTTGGAACAGATTTTTAACTTTACAGTCTAAAGTTGTAGTCTAGCAGGCAACATCAGATAGCCTTGTGAGTAATTAGATAGTGTTGGTAATAACAATCTAATAATATGATATGATTCTTTTACTCCAGAATCGAGAATAAAAAATGATGACAATGATCATCATCCTATAATAATAATAATAATAATGATAATAATTGAATTGCTATAATAATTAAATAGTATTGATAATAATTTAATAACAATTTGGGCATTGGGAGTGAAAGTTGTTGTAAGATAATGAATGTCAAACGAAAACCACAAACAAAAACTGTCAGAATAAATGACAGGATAGAAAAGCTAATGTTGCTGCAAGCTAAAATGTTATCGATCAGGCCATTAATGAGAAGTTTTAATGAAATCTACAATGAATGAAGATGTCCATATTCTAGCTGACTTCAATTCTTTCTATCTCCCCACCCTCCATCTCCATAGTCCTGTTTTTCTTTTACTTTATTCTTTCTCTTTGGTTTCTCTTCTATGTTTTTTTTTTTTTTTCTTATCTGCTTATCTTCTTACTTTCTCTCTCTCTTTCATCTCAGCCTCTCTTTCATCATCACTTTCTGATTGACTCTCCTTCTCTTTATTATCTGTTTTTATTCTTTTTCTTTCTACAAATCTTTTTTTTTGTTTTCACCATTCATTCTTCCTTCAACTTTTACTTTGCTTTCAGAGAAGTGATTTTCACCACTCATATCCTTATACTTCTAACAGTGCTGTGCTTAGCCACCTTGCGGCCCCGTCGCAGAATGTGTCTTGCGGCCCCCTTTTCCCTAAAAAGGTAAGTTGCCCCCCCCACTACCATAATGGAGCTTTCGATCAAAAACTATATATACATACATATACAAATATACATATCAAGAGAAAGAGAGATAGATAGACAGAAAGAGAGATGGATTGATATATGTATATTTCAAGTGTGATAATGATTTTCTAGTTAATTCAAATAATTAATTTGATAATTCTTTTTTTATTACTAGAGATTTGTGAAGGTAAGGAGCCTTGTGGCCCATACGAAGCTTGCGGCCTCTCTGGAATTGCGGGGTCTGTAGGGGCCTTAAGCACGGCCCTGACTTCTAGGTTTTCCTGCCTGTTTTTCACGGGACATCTACCTTCTTTCTGCTCACTTTTTTTTCTTCTTTTTCTTTCTTATTCAAAATCACCTATCTTTTCTCTTCGATGCATTTAGAACATTTTTACGTTCAATATTTATGTCACAGATATCTATAACATCCCACTTCGTTCATGCTCCATTTACCCATTGCTGTTCATTTACCCAACAAGACAAGCTGAAAACGTCCCTAAAGAACTAAGTTATTAAGAGGGATATTTTCCTTTTTATTCTATTGTTTGGAATGCCACTAATTCCTAATTGATAAACGAAATAAACAACAACTTGGCTTTAAAAAAAATAAAACAAATTGTTCTTGAAACTAAAAGCATTAATTCACATTTAATTTTCTAAATTTTAAAAAACCTAGAATAATGAAGAGGTGGTTCCAATTAGCAGTTAGCAGTAAAAATGTGGGGCAAAGGACATGCTTAAGGCGGGCGCAATTAGTGAAGAGGATGGTCATATGTGATAGCAGTGGGCATAAACATAAGTTTATTAAATCAGTTGATTATTTCCACCATTTCAGACAGTTATTGGGCATCTTCAAAAATTTATTTTTTAATAATTTTTCATAGAGTTTAGAAACAGTCATTAAGACATAATCAATGTTGCTTATTATTCTGATTTTGTAAGCATTATAAATTTACAAAAATGAAAATATCATAGAAGTAAAAAAAAATATAGTTTATTGTTAGAAAGAATTTAAGATATTTCAATTTTGAAGTTTTATAATATCCATTATCAATTTTGACAGATTTATTTCAATTTTTGTAGCTTTAGTCATAAATCTAAATCAGTGATTAGGTTAGAAATTATAGCTTTAGAAATTTGCATTTTATTCAAAAGTAATTCAAATGATCTTATTAATATAGGTAGGTAATATAAGTGATATTCTTCTTTTCTTGATAATTTTAAGTAATTATATAAAATAATTATTGGGAAAAAGTTATGTCACAAAGATATTGCCTATTTATATTAATAAATCATAAAAACACCTTCTTAAAAGGTTTGGTCACCATTATTTACACATGAAGGTAAAATTTTATCAGAAGTGCATTTCATAAAAAATGTATGTTGAATAGAAACAATTTAAATTTAGCAAGACAAAAACTTAATATCCTAATAATTTATTTGAATACTACTTTCTGAAATGTTTGAAATCATTATTGCAGGATTTAAAATCTTTTATCAGTGTAAATTTTCAAACTAATGTAAAACCTCAGTTCACATAACAGAATTTAACAATCCAGTATTTCTGAAAACAAACTTAAAATTTTGACCTGATATTTTAATTTCTTAAAAACTTAATTCAACAACAAAAGCATTTTCAATAATTTTTTTTAAGGTGTGGAGTTATCTAATAATGTTACACATTTTTATAATTGTAGTAAACAATATTTTTTATTAATTCAAATATTAATATGAATTTAAAATCTTTATAGGTTTACAACATCCTTCTTTTACAACGCCAGTTTACAACTTACTAAGGATTACTACAGCTCTCTTGCAGGAAGACTTGAAACCAACCCAAAAGACAGTCTAAGTTCAGCTGTCAATGACACAGCAACAGTCCGAAAGTCTGTCATCTACATGGGCAAAGCACCATCTATCCCTTTCTAAGCAGAACTGACAGCAGCAATAGAGAACCATGTGCATTCTAGAACTCAACTAACTTCAAACAACAAACTTTGCAAATATTCAACCCCGCAACAGGACTTAATGTACTCTAATAGCATACAACAACACAGCACATGAATAGACCTCATGCTATAGTACCTTCCCATATCTCTATTTTAAGTTTAATTCTACAAATAAAATCTTTTAAAAGTTATATTACTGATATATTCAACTTACCTATTTTAAAAGTAAAAATCAAAACCCTTCAAAAGTATAATCAGTGCAGTAAACAATATAACTTACTCTGAAATTTGGTTCTCAAAATACTTGGTAAAGGTATGAACATGAACAATTGTTTACTTCCCAGACATATTTTGATTGCACTAAGTTTATTTTGATTATAAATCAATTCAAAATAGCATCGGTACTTTTATAATCAACTACTTTAATCTAGTCTGATATTTTATTCTAAAGAATATAACTCAACTAAGCACAAATAGTAAGCCAATTTTAAATAAAATTAAAGCATAATATAATAAAAAAATATTTTTTTGACAAATGTGATTTTCATTTCAATAGCCAATGTGTTAGAAAAAAATAGGATTACCGAGAGTTTTTATTGATGCCAATTCTGGTATTCATCAGTTTGAAAAATTGTATTGGTTACAAAATATTGAAAGTAGCAGTTGTTCATTATGCAGAAAAGGCATTTCAGATCATGATATATTCTTAACAGAAAATGATAAAGAATCTATGAGGCTATTTCTAGTTTATTTATATGAAAAGCTATTGAAATAATCCTAGACCTGAATTGTGACTCATATGAATAGTTGGCCATGTAATGCTAATACAGAAAAAAAAAGTTGCCTATGGAGGAAAAAAAATTAAATAAGAAAAAATCAATAAGATACATAAACTATAGAAGGAGAAACATATTGAAATGGTTCATTCAATGATTTTAAAGAAAAGCATTTTTATAGTATTTAACTTGAAGGATTCAATACAATAAAAAATTCAATTATATTTTTTTAGCCAACATTAATAAAAGGTTTCTATGAATCTATGATCTTAAAACATGTTACAACTACGTTTTTTTTTCACATGTTATTTACTGTTTAAACCAAAAGATTTTAAAATAATTTTACTTTAATTTAGAGAAAAATCCATATATAACAAAGATAAATTGGATTATGTTCCCTACATAAATAACTTTTTTACAAAACTTAAAAAACTATTTTTTAGAGTAAACTTTGTATCTTGACTAATATTTTTTCTAGTCTTTTTTTTTTTAAATAAGTATATCACCAAGTAATTTTAGATGGGAGAAAAGTTAGACAGAAATAAATGAAGTTTAAAGGTCTGTAGAACTTTAACAACAAATTAGCATTTTTCAACATCTTTTTTTATAACAGTAAAACAAATTTTAAATTTCAATGTTCTTTCTCATGCAATGAAGAATACATAAGAGTATTCCTCAAAATCAAAGATTGACTACTTGTCAATTAAGTAATACTTTCAAAAACTTAAACTAAATACTTAGCCACAGAAAATGCAATAAGAGATCAAAGCAGAAATTAAAACAAGATAAAAATTAGCATAGGAAAAAATATTTTCAATTGGTTAAACTTGTTTAAAAAAAAAACAAGTTTCATTTTCTCTTGGCTAGGTTATTTAGTTT
Organism: Idiosepius hallami; assembly: GCA_034780655.1. Classification (NCBI taxonomy): domain Eukaryota; kingdom Metazoa; phylum Mollusca; class Cephalopoda; family Idiosepiidae; genus Idiosepius; species Idiosepius hallami. The sequence continues at coordinate 422,199 of JAUZSX010000025.1, read as the reverse complement.
AATTTTAAGAATGGATTGCTAACATACAATTATGTTTCCTAAAAATGAAGAGTTATAAATGATCTTATTTAGATTGCTCAGAATACTATTTTACTCATGATTCTTTATCACACAACTTTTCAGCCAATGTCATCTTTGATCTACAAGTGATACTTGTCAAATTCAGGAATCTTCTAATTAAATTTTTTTATTCAATCCTGAAACCTGTATGGAATTTCAAAACACATTTTTTTTAATCAATTCATATTAGTCACGATTTGGTCAAAATGTTTGTTATTTTTAGATTCTATCAGTTATAACACTGTTATTCAGAAGCAGATTTAAAACTCATGAAATGCACAGTGAACATTTGGCCTTGAGTGCATGTAAACACATAAGTAAGAATATGGGGAGTCATAAACCAAATGTTGTTTTTAAACTGTAAAAGCAGAAATTTTCCTATTTGTTTTCATCAATATTACAATAAGATCAAAATAGTATCTGAATAATTTGTATAATTTTTATTAAAAAATAAACTACAGACTTTGCACACACAATGCTATATCATTTTAACCTTGGGATTTATAAAAATCAATTTAATTCTCATAATATATTAGATACCTTGAGATTAAATTTAGCAGAAGATAAATTATTTCAAGCAATTGTGTCAGTTGCTTTTTGTTATTGCTTTTTAACACTTAATCCTTCAGAAAATCTTTTTAAAAAATTGTCTTTGAAAAATTATCTTCATCTCAAACATCAACATGTTTTCAATTATTCTTCAGTTATATTAGTAAATATTATTTAATGATTGAATAAGATTTTCAAATTATGATATTCCTAAATATTAATTGTTTCAAGTTAATAAACATTTCTCATTGATTTTATTGCAAAAATGTTATTCGAAGATTTCCCCTTAAATCTTTCTAAATCATGTCTGTAGAATCATTTTCTTTTAGTAAAAGAACCAAACAAAGAATTAAAAAAGGTAAAAAAAAATCCTGTTAATAAAGATTCATAAAAAACGTAGCAAAACAAGTTGGCTTCTAGAAATATCTTTCATTTTCATTTAGTTTTTTTTTATTCTCTCATTATCCTTATTAATAATCCTAGACTGGTCTACTCTCTAAATGCAATCATCAACTCATTTTGATCACAGACTTTATGGAGAATTTGATTAGCAAGCTAATGTAGCCAGTAATAAAAAGAAAAAAAAAGACCTGCCCCCCAGTGTTTGTATTGATATTTCCAACTTAAATGAACCAATTATTGTATCAGGTTCAACAACATGACCTTATACCTACATAACTTGGCAAAGAAGTTTTTTTATGATAACTAAACATCAAACCAACTCAGAAACCTTTTGGCAATAATTAATCTCAGTATGAATTAACTTTTGTGTTAACAAGCAAATAAAACAAAGTGGCCTATCTTTGAAAAACTTGAGTAATTCTATAATGTCTTTGATCATGTTATATACATTACATTCCCATTGTTGAGGAGTCTTTACAAATGATTAGAGAATTCCCTTAATTAGCCTAGAATTCTTTGAAATAAAAGCATTTATCTAACCTAGTGTTAAACAAAGTTCATGCTACTTATTATTTCTACAGTTCAACACTGCTCTGAATTGTAGACTTGATGAAATATTGATTTATATTTTATTATATATTATTTATAACAATTCAAATCAACTGATTTTTAAACATTAACAAGTTTACATTCTAATTTTTATTAGCATATTTAATAATCAGTTAAAAGTATCTAGAAAAATATTCCAATAACGAGGTAAGGTCAAGTTGAAGAAACAGGAATAGAGTTTCTGTACAATTTTCAAATATATATCAACCCCAAGAAGTCATCCTCAGTGAGTAAAGAAACACCCAAAGGAAAACCACACCATAACTTCAAGGTAAAATCTTCCTTTCAACTCGTTGAAAGATTTTTTTCTAATCCCAATAATCCACCAGTCATTCAAAAGGTCGGTCAGTCGTAGTATTATACCTGCACAAGGCCAACGGGTTCATTGGTCAAAATATTGTGAAGCTAACAATAAGGATGAGCACAGCAGTCTGAAAAAGACTCATCTCCAGGATTCCAAAAACCATAAGAGTTTCTATTTCTTAATACAATGGGTCCAAAAAATTAGAAAATAATGTCTTAATGCTAATGAAGGATATTTCCAGCATTTCTTTTAAGATAAGCTCTAATAGTTTAAATAAATAAAACCTTTTTATTAAGAATAGATTGTATTGTCTTAATGTTTTATAATAAAATTTAGTGTTTACTAGTTTCTCTAAATTACTATATAGCTATAGTAACTTTTTGGACACCCTATAAATAGCTTAGTTCATGGAGAAACTAAATCATGAAAAAATTAGAGCAGATACTTAAACAGAGGAGTTTCTATTTCTTGATTTAAAGCTAAGTTTGTTCAAAAATTAAATGTTAAATTAAGGTTTCTAATTATAAAATAAACAACAAAATATTCACTTTTTTTAAAATCCTTAGTTTCCTTTCTTCAATTGTTAAAAAAAAACAAATTTTTTTGTATGTTTATTTTGCAAAAGTATTTTCAACTATTGAACCATCTCTTTTCAGTTATGCTGGTAAAACAAATTTGAAAAGAAACTGATATTTTAGTCTAATTACTGCAACAAGCTTTCTAAATTAAAGACCATGAATACAAAATGAAGACTTAAAATCCTGTGCATAATTTATCAAGAATTGTGAAATTGTCAGTCGTCAGTTTTCAGCAACAAATTGACACCATGTTGTGATTAATAAAAATTCACAAGTTTCATAATTAGTCTATTTACCAAAAGTGATAAGCCTAACACATAAAAATGATGGGAGATTATAGGCTGCATAACAAAAGGTTTCTTTTGAAAATCAATTCAACAAAGAGACAAAAAAAATGGTGTTAATATCTTATTTCTTTTTCTTGGCATTGTTATCAAAGTAATGTATCAAAGTATTAGATTTAGAAACAAAAGAACAATTAAAGTAATTTCTTTTGAAGTAAAATTAACATGAAATTAAGCCTGAGACAGGAATCAAAGTGATAGAATTACCAATTTCTGCAGTACAAGAACAAAGTGTTTTGCTGCTGAAAGATAAAACAAATGATGAAATCAGTCCAAGAGATTTGACTTGTGTGAAATCAATATAGCTGCCATAATGTAGAAGGAAAAAAAAAATTATCTAATAGAATTAAGAATTAAGCTAAATTGAATTTTTTAAAAAATCTAATACGTGTATACTGAAAATTCTTCATAATTGTTAATATTTGAAAAAATATTCTTGTTATTTTTTTTCTTTTTGCTGAACAAGAATTTACATAAAAGATTTCAAAATATATTTATACTCTAATAAAGTTTAACATTTAGTTGTATTTAATAGTTAACTCTAATACAGCCAATCTTTTCTTTGGATTTTTGTAAGATGTTTTTAGTATCTATTAAGATCAAATATAGATAGGATATTTTGAAATGCTTTTGGAATATAATTTAACATTTTTCTTCTTTCCTGAATGAGTCAGATGGGTGTTCTATTATAAAACATTTGATGAAACAAAAACTAAAGTTGTGATTTTTCATTTAGAATTGAAATATACTCAACTTGTTGCATTTACTTATCAATTAATAATATCTTGGCATCACTCGTTGTCGAGTATGACTGTCCTCCATCTTGGATCTGTGGACCCTTTCGTGGAGGACGCCTGTGCGTGATGTC
>JAUZSX010000025.1:384575-401214 GCA_034780655.1 Idiosepius hallami | reverse complement strand
GCATGCACATTTAGGTGCCTTGGGCAGATGGGTCTCGTTAACTCAGGAAAGTAGCTCATCTATGTGAAGGGCAATACCAAATGTAAAAAGCTTGGGTAAGAGCATGTAAAAATGGCCTTGTGCCAAACTTGGGTTGGTGCTTACCAGGTAAATATAATATATAATATATATGTATATGTATATATGCATGCATTTAGCATTGTTTTTCATATAAATCCATTTACTTTGAGGTTGCTTAGGTTAACATGAATAGAACCATGATGATGGGAGCTATTCAACATCAAAATATGAAAGCGAAAATACACCCAGACAATGCTGGATAGTTTGGCAAAACAGCTCATAAAATCTCTTAGTAGCTAAGTAACAAAGCAACTATAGACAACAACTGACATCATAGAAAATTCTCTCAGATTTGTTTATCTCTCACTTTAATATATAATTAGTATTCTGTTCACTAAGTATTAATAAATGGTGATATTTCCTTTCTTTTAATTGTGTATCAAAGCAGATTTTAGACCAGTCACACATCTACATAATTAATGGATGCTAGAGAGTTAGCCAATCAAAATAGTGAAGTTGCATCTTACTACAGTTTCTCTAAAATATTTGGGATGTTGAAAATGCATTAAACAAGCTAAGATTCAGGGATAAACAACTAATTGTAAACTGACACTATGAAATTATTTTTTCCTTTGCAAACTCTAAAGTAAAAGAAAGATCTAAAATAATACAAGTACCATAATACAGACAGGGAATATTATATTGTGAATAAATAATGGCACATCCTTTATAGTTAATTTTAATTTTGTATATATCCATTTTACAAGCTTACATTTTTTAATTTTGTAGAGCTTACTTACTACAATAAATAATATAAACATTCAATAAATCCTAAGAAACTTATTTCAAAGGCCAAAATTAAAGATTAATTTAGATAATAAATTATAAGAATAATCATAAAACAAGAGTTACAGATTTGTAACAACTTCTATGAAATGTTGCAGCCTTGTATCAAATACACAAATACTTATTCTAGAACACACAGTATTCAGTATTCTCCCCGAATTATTCAATATGAAAATAGTCTTTTGATTAAATTTCAAATTTTACATCATAATCAGAAAGTAATATAAAGTTTGTTTTATTGCTTAACCAAGTCAATATATTTATTGTAAATATGAAAGTTTTAATCAAATCCTTGAATAGAAATAACTTTTGATTGTATCTTTACAAAAGTTATCTACTCCTTACTAATAAACAGTTGAGAAATTATGGGATGCAAAGATAACTGCTCATAGAATGAATCTCCTCTTATTCAAATCAATCAAATAAAAAGCAATTTACAAGACTTCATGCAAGAGTATTAAAATAGTTATCAAGAAATACTGTGACAATGACACTCTCTCTCATATATATATATATATATATATATATATATATATATATATATACTAAAGAAGGAAATTAATGCAAAAGTAATCAAACTTACCAAAAAGGTAGCATTCAAAATTATATCGGAACAATACTTCTATGACATGCTTTTGGAAATCCACAACCTAAAGATCAAATCATGTACTATTTTTATCTTGGGGTCTTCAGTTTTTGCCCAGGTGCCAGGAACTTGCCACCAAGGTTGGGCAACCAGCGACTAAACTGGTTCCCCCCCCCAGCTTTGTTTGTGAGGAGGGTGGCTAGTCGCCTTGAAGGATTAAAAAAAAGACTTTTCAAAGAGCAGATAAACCGTTTTCAACGGCAAACTAGCAGGATGTATGCAACCAAATTAAGGCACTTGAGATTATCATGGATTTTTTTTGTGGCAGGTCTAAGATAAGAGCTTCATTTGCAATAAAATAATGCAAATAATGGATCTATTAACAATAGATGGCAGAATATAATGATAACAACTAATCAATCAACAGATTTTTAAGTATCTGTTTCACTTCAAATAGAAAATAGTTCTATTATGTCGAAAGAATATACATAGGCCATAATCAGAAGAATATAAATCTACATAATTCAAAGAAAAATTTACCTCATCTGGGAAGAAGCGAAGACTCTTTATTCCAGTAGACTTAGTATATTTTATCATTCCATTTTTATCCAAGGATGTGACAGTTAACCTAAAAAAAAAAAAAATTGTAAAAATGTAAGAACTGCATAAAAATTAATATAATTCATAATCGTGAAAACAGAATAATTATATGCTTTCCAAAGTATTATGTTTGAAAGTAATTAATTACATGTCAAATATTTTTAAAACCTAATTTAGTTGCTAATGAAAAGTGAGTGTGTATGTATATATATATATATATATATATATATCCATATATATATATCCATATATATCTATCTATATATATATTTATTAATTAAGTGTAAACACAGAGTCAACAGCCTTTGGTGACTGTCAGTTTCTCACCTGCACGGTCATCAGAAAGAGTGTTGACTGATTATTAGCTACATTTGTGAAATTCTTGCAGGTTTTTTTTCTTTTTATGTGTTCCATAAATTTAGTAAATATTTTCTATTTTAAGTACAAAATTTTTTACAAATTACTTGATATGCAATTAATAGCAAAAGCATAGTTCAATATTTTAACTTAATGATCATGAATAGATATTCTAGGTGGATTTATCTAATGACATATCAAATTTGGCCTTATGCCAAACTTGGGTTGGTGTTTCACAAGTAAATATAATATCAAATTTGTAGAGAAACATGTTTAATAATATTTCAATAGATAGCTCATAAAATCAAGTAATGTTCAGTTTAATTTAAATGATCAATTGTAGTTTATGTCTATATAGATATAGAGGATTTTATCTAACCTATAATGACAAATCAAAAAATATAATTACAATAAAATGATTTGCTTTGAAAATGCTGATTCATTTTTATTTTATTGTTTTTTTTTTTTATTAAATTTATACATATGGAAATTAAGTATAGAATTACTTAATGATAATCTGTTCTCGTTTGTCATTTCAAAACTAATTTATAATAATTAGCCTTTAATTATAAAACTCTTAGTCATAGAATAAAAAGAGAATGCCAACTTATATCATTTTTGTTAGACTCATTATTATTAGTCCTAATATGAATGAAGTAAATCCTAAGATATTATTAATTCTGGTAAAAATTAAATAAATCCAAAGATATTATTAGTTTTGGTATTAATCCAAGATGGCGGTCACTCAAAGAATTTTGTTGAATAAAAATCAATTTAGAAGCAATCTATTTTGGACAACTAATTTTGAACTATACTTTTATTGCAATGAATTTATCCTGAGTTTTTAAACCATTTATGATCCCCAAATATCCACATCTACAATTGATAACCCTTTAAGAGAACATAAACCTTTATATAACACTATCAAGGAAAGATTTGCAAGGAATTTTTTTAGTTGGGCTCAAGTGGATTAAAACAGATCAAAGGTGTAAATATCACAAGATTAGTTAGGGCTCAAAATTAAAATAAAAATCAAATAAATAAATGTATCAAGTAAAACAAAAAAAAAACAAGTATTAAAAGAATGTTTAGAACTTAATACTACTTCCAAAAACACATTAATTTATGTCTTTTTATGTGAGAAAGGAAGTAGAAGGCTACATTAAAGATAAATAGCAGCTAAGAGCAGATTAAATTTCTCTAGTGAGTTTTGAAAAAAAAAAAAACTTTAAAAACAAACCCCAGGCATCTGTATCAATAGAATGCTGGGTCTTAAATGAAAGAACACATGTTGTAGATTTCCATCTGTTCATGATTCAGAAAAAATTATATTAATTCAATAAACATCTGATGCCAATTAAAAAAAAAAAAAACAGAAATATATATATATATGTATATATATGTGAATAAAGTTCTCTTTTTGTAGAGAGGTTTATTTTCATTTAATAAATTAGCATAACTCTTTGTCTATTGTACTTGCATGAGTAGCATTAGTGGTTGGGATTTTGATTGAAAGTTAAGAGATGAACAGTTTTATCCTAAAGGACATAAATTCATAACTAATGCATGTGTGTGAATATTATATTTATATTTACTTGGTGAGCACTTACCAAGGTTTGGCACAAGTCCATTTTTATGTGCTCTTACCCGGGCTTTTTACATTTGGTCTTACCCTTCTTTTAGATGAGCTGCTCTCCCGAGTTAACAGCACCATCTGCCTGAGGTGGGTGAAGGTAGATGCAAAGGTTTTGACTTGGATTTGAAATCACGTATTACGATTCCATAGTCTGAGCTTTTACCAATGCTCCACCCAAGAATACAGTTATTTATTAGTAAATTCCCACCTACACCATTTTGAATACAGTGAAAAGATAAAAATATGAAGCAATTAATGACTGCAATGCAATAACTTCATATTAAGTAGATTAATCAACAGGAGTAATCATTTTTGTTTCACCAATACAGTAAAACTTCTTACGGTGTCAAACTTTAGACAGGCAAGGTAGAAGGTAAGATGAGGTAGAAGAAAAGAAGAAAACTTTTAATGGGGTTCAAGGGTTACTTTGATGCCTATTCAAGATTCACTTTATTTATGCATTATTTCATCAAGTTCTTTCATATGTACATAGAAAAGTAATGTTAAAAGTGTTTGATAGAGCACAAAACATGCACACATGCCCTCATTTACCAAACTGCAGTGTGACGATGGTATTGTCTTAGATATTGAGAGGGAGGAAATTAAATCTTACCTTCTTTTAATAGCTATACTATGGTTAAAACACTTTTCAAAAGTTGTTTGATAAAGTAAATAATTATATTTGGCTAGCTGTGAGTCACATTTTAACAATACTTTGGTATGATCTCTAAAAAAAAAATGTGCTGAGGTAGGAGAATTTCAAGTTAAAAGGTAAGTGACCTAAATGGGTTTACTGTACAACTTTTCAACATGTAGGACAGACAACAATGATGCAGAGTTGCAAAATTTTCAAGACATTTTATCATTCAAGTAGTTCTATTGAAATTGAGGAGATTCTTCATTTTTGGTACAAAATTTTATAACTTTCACCTCCATTTTGAATTTTGTTACAATTGATATCTATTTAAAAATAAAATTTAAAAAACATAAAATACTAAATAAACATTTTTAAGTTAATCTTTTTTCTTTATAATTCGAAAAACAGTTGTATTTCAACTCTTAACTACTTTTCTGGCTTCTATGAAAACATCAAGGTTTACTTTAATTTCTTAGATAAAGATTACAATCTTTATTTGCTTACCTTTGTTAGAATTACTTTTAAAGTATATAACTTGTAAGTACTATCATTATTATATAAGATTTCAAAAAAAAAAAATCAAGTATTTGATCTCAAACTCTTATGTAAAACGAACCAACATAAAAAAATTTTAAAAAGAAAATGCTGTTTTTTTTTTAATTGAATTACAATTCGAGCATCAAGCCATGCATAAACTCTTCTAGAAAATATTGGAAAAAGATCAAGAAACAAAAACACAAGATAAAAATATAAGAAAGTTGATGAAAAGAAAAATATCAATAGATGAATGAACTTGGAAAAACTTTAAAAAAAAAGAAATAAAAGAAGCATTAGTATTTTCTGGAACAGAGGCATCAAGAAAAACAGCAAGCTTCATTTATTTTTCTTAGTATTGGTCGCATTCTCAAATCTAGCAGATTACAAGAGTTAACTTGATAATTTTAAAAACTACAAGTGTAGCGATATGGATCACTACACTTGTAGTTTTTAAAATTATCAAGTTAACTCTTCTAATTTGCAAGTAACCGGCTAGAAAAAGACAAGACAACACATCCACAGGTGAGCAACATCCTCATAGTCGTAATGTAACACAAGTAAGCGATGGAGACATACAGAATAATTCTCTCAAGTGGGATGATGGCAGAGTAAAGAAATTAGAAAACAAGTTCAGCTTGCCCTTATCCAAGTTACAATATCAAACATTTCATTTTTCAAATTGACCTTAAATAACTGGATAACATTAATTCACATGCTAATAATGAATTATAGGTAAAATCTTAATATTAACTAAAAAATTAGATAAATCAAAAATGAAAAGAAAATTATCTTGTCATTGAACTTTAGATAATCAATAAAATAAATTATAAGAACTCCTGATCAAATTTATAGGCAAATTAAAGGGGAAAAAAACTGGAAAGAAATTTATAAAATCCATAGTAATTTTGTATAGTCATTGAAGTGACAAAAATTAAAAGAAATTATGACCATAATTATTTTTCAAGCAATACTAAAAAATTATGTTTTGGTATATAATAGGCAATTAAAAACTTATTTCCCATTACAAAATTAAAAACACTAATGGAAAAATGACATTTGATATGACTAAAATAACTATATATATATATATTATATGTATATGTTATTGTTTTAGTGTGGTTAATAAAGTAAGAGAGTCAGTTTAAAAAAAATTTTAAATTCAATATTGTTTCTTTAACTCGTAACAGGTCTTAAAATTATAAAAAAATATTTTTAACATATATGGATTCACAATCCTAACTTATCAAAGTCAACCTTTTTAAAATTATTTTCTGATGATAGTAATATCAATTTTAAATCTAATTTCTTAAAGATTCTTTCTACAATGGTCAACACCAAAGTCAAATCTGTTAGTATGAATACATATATTTTTTACAGACTATCAGTAAATAATAAAAACAACAAACAATACAATATTTTGTTCTAGAAATACAAATATTTTATAGGGTAATATAATTGAAAATTACTTTTATAAATTTCAACTAATTAAATTCTATGGTCTTTAAATGAGAATTTAAGTTGGAAATGATATCCTAGGAAACTATCTTGGAACTTAATAAAATACGGTTGCATGTTTTCTTCCCTGTAAAGTTCTTATTTGCTATATTTGAATTTTTTTTGGAAACTATTTGGTAAATTTAAAAACAGTAACAAACTAATCTAATTACTTAGCACACTAGAAGTTACTTTAACTTTGAGTTTCAAAACATTTCCCCTTTAAATACTTACATTTATTATTATTATCATTATTTTTTTATATTTTATTTTTTTAGTTTCAAGTAGATTTTGAATAATATTAATTATTTAAATTAGTTTTTTTTCCTAAATGTTAAAATTTTGTTTCTAAGGAATTACATGTAAAAATTTAAAAAATGCAAGGTTTAAAAGTAAAATTTATTAAACTATTTTTAAAGCTAGGCATACACACTAGTAGACAATATCGATCTTAACAAAATCTGAAAGGTATTAGTCTATTTCAAAGATTGTATAAATATATTAATACAAAGTTCCCATTGGGATATTTACTTCCTCTTGATTTTTCATCCAAGGGTTTGTCTTTTCCACTCTATTTACCTTTTGATGAATTTATTTATATATGTATACTTATTTATACAGAGTTATGAGCAATTGAATGAATGAATTTATTTCTTAAAACTTTTGAAGTTAAGCTGAAAACAAGAATATTTTTATCAACTCTAGTGATACAGTTTTCTTTTAAGTTAAAACTATTCATAACATTCCATTTCATTAGTCTTGATAAACTTAAAGTAAAGATTTGTCATAAAAATATTTTACTTTATTTTTAGCAATATGGATAACCAATATTCAAAACTAAAAATTTTAACTCTTACAGTTATCGAAATATGCATTTTAGTACAATATTTTTAATTTTTAGAAGAATGGTAGTGGTACAATTTCATCCATAGCTGTAAAGAATTTGTTTTTTAAAAATAAATGTTGCAAGGGAATTTTTTATGAAGAGGGTTTAAAGTTTTTAAGATTCATTTAAGGTTATAATTTTTATTTCATTAAGAATAGACCAAAGCCATTTCTGTTCATAAGTTGAAGTAGATTGTTATTTTTATTCATTAAAAAAAGAGTTGTTTTTTTTTAAAAGAATTTGTACATAAAGAAGCATTCATTTGTATTGTTTTTTAGTTAAACATTTATTATCATTTGTCAAACACATTGGAAATAATTATTTCATTGGGTAAAAATCAATAATTCATATTTCATAAACTTTTTAGCATCATGCATATTGTATTATTAGAATATTTGTTTTTCAAAATTGAAAATTTTACATCCTGAATGTATTAACCATTATTTCACTTATCTCATTTATAAACAATTCAAATGTTATTTGTTTCTTATTAGACTGAGAAATCAAAATTGCTTTTTTAAGTTAAAATCAATTAAAATCCATTACTTTTTTAAAAAAATGTTGGTTTTATCAGTAGGATAAAACCCTGAACGTTATCAAAGGAGTAGAATATTATATTTTTTTATAATTCTTTAGAGAATTTTAAATCTTGAGTTTTTCCGAAAAACATACTTGACACAATATTTCTTGGGTTCACCCCTTTTCTCAAAATTAAATTATATATATAAGTAATAAGGTTGCTTAAAATTATAGTTAGAGTGCTCAATATCAGTGATAGAGCGTGTATAGTGGTTGAGTGTAGACATGGAGTCAAGGGGAGTCGACAACTGCCAGTTTCTCGCTATGTGTTTGTCAGGTCGAATATATATATATATAATATTTTTTATTTTGATCAAATGAAATAAATAATAGTATTTAATACTTTATACTATTTAAATAATAGAATAAATAGAATTATTATGATACAATTAAATATGAGTCAAATATTAATGCATAAATACATTTCTGATGGTTCATGGTAACAAAAAGAAAGATTTTCTATTTTTTTTTTTAAATTTGCATATTTTCATTTTTGATACAATTTAATAATTTAGCCATTATCCTCAAAATAATTTGGGAATTATCCATAGTTTCATAAAATTTCAGATGTCACTAAATATAAAGATTATTACATATTTTCACTAAAAGAAAATAATGAATCAACTTATCTTAATATATGGCTGCCTGTGACTCTTAATGGCTTACCAACATGGTATATTCTACTTGGATTTTGATATTCATAAACTACAAAATATCAGTTAACATTTGTCTGCATGGTGTGGTTAGTAAAGTGATTTTTATAATTCCAAGTCATTGATTCATCAAATACCACCTAAATCTTTACACATAATAATTTCTAGAAAGTTTGGTTGAAAAGTATTATGGTGAAATAAGTTTTAATCAACACTCACTCGAATGATGTAATTTTATAAACCTCAATGCCTGTTGTATAAAAGGTTGCAGGTTTTTTAGGCGCATGAACTTCCAATGATATGAAATACCATAAAGAAAGTTTAATTTCCCAAAGGATTATTTCAAAGACAGAAATAACTAGAAAATTAGATTAAAACTAAGAATGAAAAATATTACCAAATGACACTTGCAAGGCAGTGTTTATAAAAACAGAATTATTAATAAAAAAAATAAAAAGGATATTGGTCTCTTAAAAGACAAAATATAATCATTTAAAATAACAAGTGAAGCATGCATGGTTCCCTGTGAGTGCACAGTTAATGGAGCATAAAAAAAACAAAAAAAAAACATACATAATGATATTTTGCACAAAAACATTAAATGGCCCCCAATAAGGGATGTTTTTAGCCCCCCAAAAGCCCTGGAACACGTGATCCAGACGCACACTATTGAAAACAATGGTCTCTCTCTTATAAATAGGGGGAACAAAAAAAGGTCTAACATTATATAAATATAGTAAGTTATCTAAAAAAAAAAAAGTATATCATGAGAGTTTGCAAACTTTCTTTCAGAAATATTTGTTAAAAAATATATTTACAAAAACAAAACTTCACTCCAGTGAACAATCTTTTTATCACAAATAACTTAAGTGCAATGTATTTCTGTTAGAACAGAATTAAACATTACTTATAAAGTAAAATATTTCCATAAGAATATTATAGAATTAAAAATAAATTTATTTAACTATTTAATTAATATGTACTGTTACTAACACAGGTTATAAATTAGATTGCAAATTGATGCTATTTATAATCAATAACAGGCTGTGGACCCAAAAGTACTTATCACCCTAGATATTTTTTCATTCAATGACCTACATTTTCGGTGTAAGATCAAAAATAAGGAAACAAATGCTGATAATGACCTTAACATCATACTGTTTTACTTCAAGCACAGATGTTGCGTAATTGTGAAAATTCAATTTGAACAATACAATCTTTTAGGAAACCATCAACAATGTAGTAAATATTGTTGATGTGAGTAAAAAGCTGGATTGTAATTGGAACTAAGTTAGCAAAAATTTCAGTATCTAATTAGTAAATTAAAATAACAGATCAATAAATGCAACTAAATTTTGCAAGGAAAAAGTTGAGGTAAATTTTTTTCTGACTTTATACACAATATCTAAAAATAAATACCATTCACAGGCTATTTAAAGTGATTGTCTAGTGACAAGACAGTCTACAAACAGCCCTTTCTTAATAAAATTTAAAATTTGTTGTAGTAACTATTTTCATATACTTTTACAACTTTTAATTGATTGGAAATATTTTCATTTAATTATCAATCGCTTTAATATTTAGGGATGTTTTAGCAAAGTGAATTTTTTTTAATTAATTGTAAGTGAAACTTTACATTTAATTAAGGAAAATCTAAGAATGTGTGGCGATTCGCCACAATTTTTGTAAAAAAAAATATTTTTTGATTTTGATTTTTTACAATTTCTACTTACTTTATTTAATGTAATATGGGTTTAATAATTATTCTATCATAAACGATACTATAACACTTAATCCCATAAATGTAATAATCAATTATAGGTTTCATTAAAAAAATATGTAAGACACGGAAACATTACTATTTATATATAACATTAAACCATCCAGACATAGTTAACTTAAATCTACATCAATTGTTTTTTCACCTGAAAATTGAAAAAAGAAAGAAGGAATGATTACAAAAGATGGTTACCTGTAAAAGATTTTACGAATAGGTTGTAGACTGATAGACCCAGTATAAGGTTGACTGTGTGTGTTTCGTTTAAAAGAAAAACCCCTGAAAACCATGAAATAAAATATTAGGTGTAAAAAATAGTACGTTCATATAGCCTTATAATAATTTTAAATACATTAATAATACCTTTTTGAGCTAATTCCAACAGATTACTAAAAAGTAGATAATCTATTAGCAAATTCTTTTTTGTGTATTTAATGATTATGAGTATCCTTCCAGAAGTAAAGCCACTTAATTTTTAAAGTTGAAGTGCTACCAAGACAGGAGATATATCATTAAAATGAGCAACCTTTTGTGCTTCAGAATTTTTTTTCTTTTTACATACTCGCCACCATTCTTAATGAACTTTTGCCGGCAGTTTTGCAGTTATGTCCGGGAGAAATTCCAATATGGTGTCTAATGTTAGAAGAGAAATTTTCTGACTACACCGTCATGTTTTGGTTAAAATAAAATGAACGGAACGAAGAAAGTAAACGAACAATCATCTTATCAAGTATTGTTTTTATTTTAATAAATTGAACAAAACAAAAAGAATTAAGTGTTAATCAATTTATTCTTTAATTAATTTTCTTTTTTTCTTCTGTAAATTTGATTTTATTTGTTGTTTCTTTCTGTAAATGAAAGTTTAATTTCTTTGTTTCTTTCTGTAAAATAAATTTTCTTTAAATAAATTTCCTGTAAAAAATATATCTTTAAATAAATTCTGTCGAAAATAAATTTTGCTAATTTGTCCATTTAATTCTTTTTTGTTTCGTTCAATTTATTAAAAATATATATTTGTACATTCTAGCAAGGTTTAATAAATAATTATATATAGACTTGTTTAATAATTTTGTTGAGCATTGTGTGTGTGTGTGCTCTAAAATGTACACAAAGTAAAGTTTAAAAATAATATTCAGATGATAATGAAACTGAGACAAGGGAGATAACTCAATTTATATCAGTACAAAAAAGGGGAGTGAGGAATAGAAAATTACCACTAAAATATGAAATTCTCTTCATTCACATCACCTTTAACAAGTAAACTAATGATAAATAAAATATTTTCTTACCTTCTTGTAAGAATTATTAAAAGATCAAATCCATAACTGTAACCAGTCCATCGCCAGCAAAACTGAAATAAAAAGTTTAAGCAAATTGAAAAACAACCCAATATTGAAAGAAAAATACATGAATATTTTAAGTGTTTTTTTTAGTAACACAAGTGATGTTTCAAAGAAAAAGATATTTTTATCTAAAGTTATTCGACTTTAAGTAATAACTCCAAAAATTCAAAGAGATTATGGTTTTCTAAAATTATAAATCTTTCATTGAAATTAGAACTGAACATTTAAAAAAGAAAAATATCAAATAAGTCAATATGAAAATTTTCTTTCAAATAACATTTAACTCTCAAGAAGAATTGAAAACTATTAGAAAACTACATTAAAAGAATAATGCGAATTTAAAGTTTTAAACTCATTTCATGAAACGGGAATGATAAACAAATAATTGGATTTATCACACCATCTGATCCAGCCATGAACCGGCGGAGGGAAGCATTAGTTTCGGCGGCTCCAAATGAGCATTATCAGAAGATAGCAGCTTCAATTCCTACCAAAGTCGGCCAGAGGGATTACTTGGTCAAAAATATGGTTCGATAGACAACAACTATAGAAGGCAGTGATTACTTAGGATTCAATGACAAGATGCAGCATCCCTGAGTTTATAGTTAATAGGCCGGAACGTAGTTTAGAAACATCAAAATTACCAAAATTAGGACAGAAGTCCTAATAATAAAGTCAATTCCTGAATTATGAAGCCTCATCTCAAAAATAAAAATAATCATTTGATGAGAATTAGCTTAAGTTAATTTTAAATATGTGCTCAAATCTGTGACAAAATAATTCATATATGGTATGGAAAACATTCTGGATTTTTGGCATATTTTTTCTAATACCATATTTGATTGTTTGAAGGATGGGGAAAATTTCTTTAGAAAATTATTTTGGAAACATTAAAAGAATGATTCAATAATATAAAAAATAAGAACCATGTAACTAAACTCACTGGATTTTTAATTAATAAAATGCAACCAAATTTACCAGTTATAGATATATTTCTTAATTTTAAGAAATAGAATTTTTCTTTGATTAACAATTTAACATTATAGTAAGGTTGATATTGATTTCATCAGAAAATATTACTTCTAAGAGAAAAACATTTTCCTTACTTTTCCATTTTTCTGTAAGATTCTTCCACATCGAATTGCAGATTTATTAAATTCCTCTTCACCCAGATCATCAGGCCTTAAAATAAAGGAAATGCAATTAATATTTGTTCAAATTATTTGATTGGATAATAAAGAATATATTATTAGCACCAAAGATAAAGTGTTGAAAATAATAAGACATCTCACCAAGTTGCTTAAGACTTTATGCTATAAATACAATGACTGATTCAAATAAAAATTACTTACCCTTTATCAAGTCCTTGGTCAACAGCTAGCATTTTATTCCACTGGTAAGAAAAATATGGTTGTAACCACTCTTAAAAAAAGAAAGAAAATGTTTTAAATCAAATATGTGAATGGTGAATAAAAAAAATTGAATGGTTCAGATTTCTTAAAGGTTTTTATTTCCGGTTTTCAAAACAAAATTAAATATTATTTACAGAAAAAGCAATACACATTCAGGTGTGAAATCATTAAAAATACAATTGTGAATAGGAATTCAAATGAGTGAAAAGAAATCATAAAAAACTAATATGGCTTATTTTATTGGTTATAAACAAGCCAAATTATTAAGTTCAATTGTTACTAATGAATTGAGATATACAATTGTTAGAGTACTTAAACTCTAAGTAATCTTTTGAAAAGAAAGCCTTTAACAGAACCTTAGCAGCATAAAAATTTGAAGATAAAATTTGAAACATTAATACAATTAATAATCTAAATTAAATTAAATTTTCTTTTTTTGATGTTTCTGAACTACTTTTAAATTATGTGTGTGATGTAAAAGACCGAAAGAGGATGGCATGCATATATATATGTGTGTGTGTGTGTGTATATTTTTATATCAACTAATCTATTGAGCAATTTAACGATAAATATTAGCAACAATCTTTGTTCTTGTTCAATAGAATAATAGATATATATAAGTCAGATCCAGACTAATCTGTTTACTAAAAGTTTTTATCTAGCTTCATTAAATAGGCACTTCAAATGTAAGAAATTTTTTAAAGTTCTTAAAAAAAACAAAAACAAAAAAAAACCAGTAACTTACCAGGAGGAACAATATGGTCAGCATTCAGGCTTCTCACAGATTGCATATCATTAACAATGTGATGAAAACGCACTTTGGAAAAAACACGGATATATTTGCTACCTTCACTGGTCTTCAAAAAGTAAAAGTTTTTATCATCTACAAACAATAAAAATAATATGCAATAGGTGAATATACATATATTTGTTTATAAATACAAATTGGTAAAAACAAATTTTATCTAAAACTATTACTAATGATATATCATAAATATTAGTTATTCAAGGAATTTAAATTTTTTCAAATAATTTGTATCTGTTTTTTGTTTATCTATATCACTTCATAAAGTGATCTTGATAAGCAGCATCACAAGGGTTTTTTCGCAGGCTTTTATAGACTCCTAGATTATAAGCGCGCACCAAATTCTGGATCCACCCCGCCATTACAATTAGGGTCGACCATCTTTTTGGCCAAGAAAATATAAAGTTCGCCATTAACCCGGCGTTTCTCTTTCTTTGCACAAACACTTTGCACCAAACTTTGGATATCCATTCCCAGTGCGACCCTTTCACACATGACGTCAACAGTTTGAAAAAAAATCAGCATTTTGATCCCCCATTTTTAGCGTATCTTTTTACCCCATTTTTAGCAACAGAGGGTTGTGTTCAACCAATTTGGTTCAAACTATTGTAAAAATGAACCTAATGAAAAAAACAATTGAAACTGTTGAAAAATAAATTTTCATAAGAATATATATCTCATTATTCAATATACCTACTTAATTATTTTATGCTTCACAAAATATTTATTTACATCATAACATTTAACCGTACATGTTTTGTTGCAGACATCAAATTAATTACCACCAACACAGTCATGACGTGTAATCGATTTTAAAAAAAAGGACACTATCTAATATTGACCATGTAACCAACTAGATTATGTTACTTTTGCATGATAAACTAGATAAACACTTCATAATCAGACATTGCTTATAAAAACCTGGACAATGCTGGGTCAAAGACTGCTAGTTTACATATAATTTTAGAAAAGAAATAAAAAAAGAAATGGGTATTACCATATAACTATTTACATAGTTAGGCATTGGGCAACATTTTTATTTTAGTTATTTTTAAGTAAGGATTATTTTTTCACATCAAACTAGAGTTTGTTTTTCTTTAATGCAGGTTGCAAATTCAATTCTAGAAATTATAACCAAAAATATTTAACTTAGCTTGACACTTGATTATAGTTCACAGGATAAGAAAATATATCCTAAATTAGATAAAGAGTTTGATTCAAAAGATTTTTTTTCTTATTTGAAAGTTTGAAATTTAACAATAAACACTCAACAAAGACCAAAAGGTCTTTATATATATAATAACAAGCCGCGCGTGCGTGGTACCCCTAGCTCTATAAGTCCCCGAGGGACACAAAACATATTTTTCCCGGGGTGAACACTATTCAGTTTGTGAATTTGTGAACATGCCTCAAAACATAGGTTCCTCTCATTAAATATCGGGGTACCAAAAAGAAAAGGAAGGATAAAAAGAAGAAAAAGAAAAAAAAGAAGAAAGAGAACAAGAAGAAGAAAAAGAAGAGGAAGAAGAGGAAAAAGAAGAAGAAGAAAAAGAAGAAGAAGCAAGAGGAAAAAGAAGAAGAAAAAAGAAGAAAGAGAGAAAGAGAGAGAACGAGAGAGAGAGAAAGAAAAGTCAGTGTAAAGACATGAAGAAGTTAAAATAAGTTTTGGCTCGAATAAAGACGAAAAAGCAAGATGGAATCACGAATGTCAGGCGACAAATGAAGAATTCCATTTGATCTTTGATGAATTCTTGTCGAGGAAAACATTTAACGTCGATCTTTTAGGGTGACATAACTTTTGAAGTAGACAAGATCAAAACGAAAGGAATTGTTAGTGCTCGTTTGCCGCCGATAGACACAAATGAAGAAGGAAAAGATGAGGAGTTGGTGTCTGGGGTCAGAGGTTAGGGGTTAGGGGCTAGAAGTGGGAAGGGGAGGGACTAGGGGCGGACACACAAGGGGGGAGGAAGGGAAAGAAAGGAAAAGGAGAAACCTGTGTGGCGTTAATAGGTCATGATGATGATGATGATGATGATGATGTTGATGATGATGATGATGAGAATGATAATGATGATGAGGATGATGATGATGATGATGATGATGATGAGAATGATAATGATGATGGTGATGATGATGATGATGATGAGAATGATAATGATGATGATGATGATGATGATGATGATGATGATGAGATGGATAATGATGATGAGGATGATTAGGATGATGAAAGAGGGTTTAGAAAGAAAGAAAAAAAAGAAAGGAAGAAATGAAGGAGAAAAGAGAGAAAAAAGAAAGAAAGAACGGATGAAAGAAAAACGAAGAAGAAAAATAGTAAAAGAATAGAAGAAAGAAAGAGAGAAAGGAAAAGGGGAAAAAGAAAGAAATGAAAGAAAGAAAGAAAGAAAGAAAGAAATGAAAGAAAGAAAGAAAG
>JAUZSX010000025.1:341017-355071 GCA_034780655.1 Idiosepius hallami | reverse complement strand
GAATAAATTGTCTGAAATAAATTTTGCTTTCTTCGGTTCGCTCATTTTTAAACCAAAACAAACATGGACGGTGTAGTAAAAAAAATCCCTTCTAACATTTTCCCCCATATTGGAATGTTGGTGTGAGCTAGGGTAAAAGACTGCCGTTTTGTTACTGTTGTTGTTTTGTATTTATGTGGATGTCTAAGTGTTTTTTGCGAGACTGTAAAATTTTACAATTGCCTAAAAACATAATTTTTGTACTCAATGTAAATAATAAAGAAAAAAACATATTGGATGATAGTGGTTTGTTTTGTGGTTTGTTGGCTATTTGAACGACTAACAATAACAAATAGAAGGAGTGAATAATTGCAAACATTTAAATATACAGTGTGTCCAAAAAGTTGCTTTGCTTACTGCCTGTAGAAAATAATGTCTTAATACCAATGGAGGGCATTTCCAGTATTTCTTTTAAATTGTGATCGCTGTAAATAAATAAAACATTTTTATTATTAGAAATTTTATTGTCTAAATGTTTAATAATAAAATTTACTGTTTATTAGTTTATTTAAGTTCCTATATACTCTAAGTGCACACTACTTGCCTTGCAGTCCAGACAGAGTAGACGACAACCACGGTTCAGTTTACCAGCACTCAGACCCAGCCACAGCAACTAACCATTAGGCTATCAACTAAAGCAAAAACATTGGTGTTTTCTTTATTGTTTTAATCAATGATTATTAACCAATACTGCTAAATGGCCACAATCTTGATTCTTGTTTTCATCTCTATTTAATAAGCATTTTTACTAACATAAGCATTAATATGCAATCAATACGCAAGTTAAGCCAAAACAAATAATAATCACTAGTGTGTGAAAATAATTAAAAAATATAAGGTCAGTTAAAGTACACCAAACATCATTTCTTGGAAAATACTTCTTGCAGACTTGGACTCCTAACTTTGACTGGGACTGTTGTTACTAGTTTTATTTTTTCCGTGTTCGAACACTCCCCTCGTTTTTTTTTTTTTTTTTTAATAAAATCATTATAATATATTGAAATCAAGTGACACCAAGCCTCACGAGTATTTCTTGTCACTTTGACTGCAGCAAAAGCCATTGGTTGCTAGCTCTCTGCAATAGCACCTCTTCTGTTTGATATAATAATATTAATAATCATCATCATCTTTGACTATTATTTTGCCAGCCAGAAGTGGTTTTGGTTTGTCACTAAAAAGTTTTATGCCTGCTTCTTTTCCTAAGAAACAAGAAGGTGTTCTTGATTTTTTTTTAAGAAACAAATTAATTCATTATCCCCTGATTTTAAGATATAATTTTTTGGGTCATTTCGATTAAATTATGAATTGTTTTAAACTCCTTGAATTAAATTTGTTTAGGAATCCAAGTCATGAACTTTACTCATTTTAGATGAAAATCCTTGTTCATAATTTTTTTTATAATTAAAAATGAATTTTTATTTTTTTTTTATATCTTAATTCATAAAGAAAAAAACAAAACTTTATGATTTGTTTACTGTTTTAGTGTTTTTACCACCACGCAATGTTTTTAATCTAAAAATCCTTACACTCCACAATGTCTACACTACAACATACCATTACACAAAATTACTTTTTGTTAATTCTATTGGATCAGTGGCTCCCAACCTATTTTTGATGACCTTACCTGTGTCCCTAAAATATTTTAATATGTTTTCGCACAACCTTCTCATGTCGCCACAAGATCCTTGTATATTCTGTTACGACTGACCTGCTGTTGGTCATTTTGGTGTTGGTACTTCTTTGATGGCTCTGAAGAAATCTTACCTTTTGGCTATTTTTTTTACCTGCCACTTGTCTTCTGCAGGGTGTCTATTCTTTTCTCCATCCTGTGTTTCTCTTTCATTGGACTTGAATTCAAGAACACAGAGATGGTGTTTTTAGGTTAACCATCTTTATTGTTTCTTGTCAATTCTCACCAATTAGCCATCTGTCCTTGTTTTAATATTGCTGGTTACGTCATCCTCGATACAAACCAAGAAGCACCGGAAAGTTTAGAGGCCCCGTGAACCAGCTCACACCTCTAACTTTACAAAAGGAGCAAATCACACAATACCATAAAGCATTCTCAAGAATATTGTAGAATTCTTATTCTTATTATTATGAAAAGCATTAGACACAAAAACTAATGGACATAAATTGGAAATGGGTATGAAATAGTAAACAAAAAATTAAAAAAGGCATATTTTTACCCTGTGGTTTTTTGAGTAATAGAAAAAACAAAACAAAAATAATTTAAGAGCATGATATTAGTTTGATGAAGCATGTTTAGAGAATCTTTTTATTTGAAGTTGGCTGAATGGTCTTTATTTAGTTTTTGCAAGTGTCTATGAACTTTTGGGAGAACATAATACTTACAAAGTAAAAATATACAAATAAAAGTTTTTAGTGAATATTCCTTTTTCGTTTAATGATTGACAAAGCATTGAAAACAATGTTTAGTTTTCTTAGCTGTTGTCGGTAATCAGCAACTTCTGTGATTTCAATGTTTTTAGGTAGTGAATTTAATTTCATTTTTTACAAAAAAAATTTTTAAAAGTTATAAGTTGAATCTTCTACAAATTATGTGCTTTCATTTGGTATATCACTTGCAAAGATTGGTTGCCCGTGAAAAACATTGTCATATAGATAGGCAGCAAATAAATTTAACAAGATTTTTGCTTTAAAACTATCTCTGTCCTTATTTAATGGATTTGTTTTTGTTTTCTTGAAAGGTAAAAATCAAGTTATTGTAGTATTTATGAATTTTTGCTAATGTTTTTTCTAATTCAATGTTAATAACATTAAGTATTTATTTTGAATTCTTTTCCAGTTGATCACTTGTCCAAGTATTTAGCAATTAGGCTGTCTGTGGAAAATGGTGAGTATGCTAAAGATTCATTGAACTTTTATTAGCTTAATAATTATCACTAAACAAATATAATGGTATAAATATAAGTAACGTTTAAGATCCTCATGAATCATAACATTTGTAAAATAACTATTTCAAGTAACAAAAAGAAAAAGAATGAATGATCCAACCAAACACACAGAAAAAAAAGAAATTGTTTAAAAAAAAAAGAAGCAAATATTCCATTTGCCTCAATTTTCATTATCATTATCTGTTTGAGCTCGGCTGGACATTCATGTCCAGATCACACCATTTATCTCTGCCTTGTACCACATCCCCAGACTCTAACCTGAGTATTTTCCCCTGCCCACACCTGGCGAAAGATACAGTACCTGGTATTCTTAAATGAACACTCATGTAACTACTGACTAGGCTTCATGTTGCTTAGCTCCGGTGATCTAATCAGTGTCTCCAACACAACTTTTCCATACACAATAAATGGCAGTTGAACTTTAGGATAGTAATACGTGAGTTTGAATCCTTTGCATTCATAATTAGACTTATACCCTTACAAAAGGTATGAATCCCCACATTCCCTTCAGCTAGAGGTTAAATAGTGTATATTATATTATTTAAAAACACTACATGTGGACCAAAAAAAACATTTATCAAAAAACGATTGTTCCTAACATTAAATGACCTATGTTGTAAAATGAACATAAAATTGTGAAATATTTTGTTTTGGTTTTGATTTTTTGACTTCAATTTAAATTTTTTTTGGTTTAATGTTCATTTTATTTTAAATTACAGGTTCCCTGACAACTCCATCAGAAAACAACAGGTATATGATTTTCATTGCCACCTCGCCTGGCAACTTTGCTCACCTAAATGGTTCGATGACACTGGACCAGGTCAACGAGAAGTACTGGAAGGTCAATAAGCCACTGGAAATGTACTACTCGCTACAAAAGAAGACCGGAATAGACGGTGCCTCTGGCCAGACCCAGTCGTCATCACAAAAAAAGAATGGGGAGAAGTGAACCCTATTTTAGTTGTGTTACTGCGTTTACCAGTTTCATTTCCAGTCCTTCATCTCCTTCCCCTTTTTCTCAATCCACCTTTTTCTTTCCTTCTTTCTTTTCTTTTCTTTCCTTTTTTTTTTCTTTTCTTTTTCTTTTTTCCCTCTTTCTTTCACCGGTTTTTTTTGGTCTTTTTTTTCTCTTTCTGTTTCTTTTCTTTTGTTTTTTCATTTTGCTTTTTTTCTCTCTTTCATTTGTTCAGTTTTTTCTTTTTTTCTTTCTTTCTTTTTTGATTCCTTCTTTGATTTTTTTGCCCCTTTCTCTCTCTCTCTTCTTATTTTATTCTTTCTTTCTTTCTTTCTTTCTTTCTTTCTTTCTTTCTTTCTTTCTTTCTTTATCCTCTATTTTTTACCAGTACTTTAATTGCATCTTTCTAACTTTCATTTTTTTCCCCAGTATTCCCCTCCTTACGTTCACCCATCCTCAAATTTTATTTCTTTGCTCTTTGTTTTTTCTTCTTCTAAAATCTCTTATTTTCATCTTTCTTCTATTTATTCTTCTGGCTATCACTCCCTATCTGATTCTTTTTTTCCTTTAATTTCATCTATTCTTCTTCCTTGACCTTCTCCCTACTTCATTGATAGACCCTGTCCTTATTTCATTGATAGACCCTGTCCCTATTTCATTGATAGACCCTGTCCCTATTTCATTGATAGATTATATTCCTATTAGCCGTTTTCTAATTATCTTCCCTATAAGCATTTTTGTAAGATTTCACCAATGATAATCCCATTGATATAAGTATTGCAGGGCCCCTAATAACTTTATAATCTTTTAAAGTCCCTAAAAGTGCACTGTTTAAATATTTCAACTCTGGAATTAGAATACTTCTGTTTAAATTCTGCTCAAAGCACTTACATTGCCTTTTAGGGATGACATTCTTAAAAAAAGCTATTCACATACTAAACCTCCACATTATTACTGGAGTTACATTGCATACTTATAAAAGTGGTTTACCAGAAATATTTGCTCTTGGTCAGTGGTGTAGCTAAGGGGAGGGGTCAGCCTCAGGAGACAGCAAGGGAGGAGTAGTACAATACCTCTGCAACAAAATTTTTCAGCCAGGCTAACGTCCGAAAATGGCCTGCAAATAAGATTTATTCATCATATATTATGGAATTACATCGTGCCATGAGAGGGTTTTAGTCTGAAGAAAAATTTAGTTTTATAAGGTTTTGTTGTTGTTTTCCTAATTTGACATATAGCTTTCCTTTTTCAATTTTTTTTTCATAACATTATTTTAAACCCTAAAACTCTGAAGCACACTTGAGACAGTGAATAAGCAGTCGGAATTTGGAATCGTAATACATGAGTTCGAATCTCAGTCGTTCTGTTTACATTTGGACTGATACATTTTGGAACAGTATGAATCCTCACAATCCCTCCAGCTAGGGATTAAATACTACATATTGTGTTGTTCAAGTAGCTGTGGTTGGACAAAAAGAATGTTTCTCAAAAACGATTTTTCTCAGCATTAAATGACCTAAAAAAATTTGATATGCCCTAAAACAAAAACAAAGGAACCCTAAAACACAAATAGAAATTTATACTGTCATCACAACTTGGCAGTTTTTATATGAGGACTTGACCCTTATTATCTACAATTCTAAATCTCTGTCATTCTGCTAACACACTGCATTAACTATTTATCTGGCTTTTCTTTCTCTTTCTAATTAACTGCCTTGAATTTCTGTCCATGACGTTCTTTCTTGTGGAGTAGTTGAAGGACTGACGACCTGGGGAAGAGAGAGAGAGAGAGAAAGAGAGAGAGCACTATTTAACATTACATTGTTATCAATATACAAATGTTAGATTTTAGGTTATTAGGAACCTCCATAACTAAATGGAAAAAAAAAATCTGATTTTTCCTTGAAAAATAAATGCTTGTTTGGTTTAGTTTACTGAACACCATTGAATGAAAAAAGGTTATGAAAAGAGAATTTACTGTAAAACTGCTTAGAAAAATAAGGATTGATAGCTTGCAAAATCCCTTTAGAAGAAAAAAAAAACCTTCTTTGGTGATTTCTATTAAGATATTATTTTTGTAGAACAGGGGTTCACATGGGGGTTGATGGAATAATTCTGAGGTAAATTTAACAAATTAGGGGTCCATAATGATTTCTCATAAATCTACATAATGATAGGATTTTTGAAAAATGAAATTTACCATTGAAAGCTTTAGAAAAATAAAGATTATGTGGAAGTGCCAATACAATTTAGAGCAGTGGTTCCAAACCATTTTGAAGCTATCCCTTAAAAAATTTTAATATGTTCTTGCGCCTTTTACAGAGCATGTAATAATTTATTGACAAAATTCTTGATGCCAGACAAAAAAATGGGAAAGCCATCTTGTGTCCCCTAAAATGCTGCCTTGCTATCCTTAGGGGTGGGAGCACCTCTGGTTGGGAAATTCTGATTTTTAGAGGATATTTTCACAAAGGCCAGCTAATAAACTGCTCTTTTAGTTGAATCTGAGAAAATTATGGGTTCATACTATCTATAAGAATGAGAAATATTCAAAAAGAATACCATTAAGCAGCCATAGAAATTAAATAAAACATTAGAAATTTTTAAAAATCTGTGTGACAAGAGAACTGTGAAACAAGCATTCGTAGATTGTCGAAATTGTGCTGACACTTGCAGTCTACATGTGTGCTTTTCACATGGTTCAATTCTTAATCCTTTGGACACAACAGGCTGGAAAACTGGCCTTCCTAAAAGGCCAGTTAACTGGCCTTTGGGTCTAACGTTGTTACCTTGTGAGCCAGTGTAATAATAAAGTTATAATAATAACAGTCGGAGTATTATGTTTATGAATAGACTTTATGTAAAAATCAACAGCTCAAACAAGAAACATATGCATGTGGATGACCTGATACATCCTTGTTTGAAAAGACTTATTTACAGTCCTATGTTACTAGCACATACAAAGCAGTTGTGGAACTTTGCTGCCTAACATTTCTGTTTTATTTTTATCATGTCAAAACAAACACATGATTATAATCAGTCGGAACATTTATCACATCAAAAGCTAAGTTGTAGTGCAGATACATCTAATAAACGGCAACAATTTAGAGCTGAACAAGCTCTTCAGTTGTTGTTGGATTCTGACTCGGAAGATGTTTTGGCTAGCGACTACAACATTAATGACTTTGAAAGTGAAAGCTGTCATGTTGAAAAATGAGGCTCAGGGTTATAAGCGGGGATTACCAGATAGAACAGGGTTCAAAGGTTAAATGTTTCTTTCTCCATGATTAGCAATTTTTCAGATTAGATTGATGTAAGAGGGAAATGGAAAATTTTGTGAATGATAAATAATCAAAAATGTAAA
The DNA here is from genome assembly GCA_034780655.1 of Idiosepius hallami. Classification (NCBI taxonomy): domain Eukaryota; kingdom Metazoa; phylum Mollusca; class Cephalopoda; family Idiosepiidae; genus Idiosepius; species Idiosepius hallami. The sequence goes on along the minus strand of JAUZSX010000025.1, from coordinate 347,795 downwards.
TATACGTTTTTAGATTTGACAATGGAACACCATAAATTTATCTCAACAGGTAAACAAATTAGCAATGACCTAGTAATGGTTGACTCATAAATTAGAATCCAAGTTTTAATCAGTTTCGTAAATCATTATTTATATATACAAAAGTGAACGTGTGTGTACAATCAATCTCTACTAAATTAGTTGCTAAGTGGTCAAAGTTAAAAGATTAGAGCTTTGTGGTCTCTATAAAAGTACTATTCCAAATTTAGGTCTAAACACTTGAAATTTGATATATGGGTTATTTGAATCCAAGGAACATTTTTTAATTGGTTTTGAGCCTGTAGCTGTTAAGGGATCAGAATTTGGAATTGAAAAAAACATGGATCAAAATGAATAATTTAATGATAATAATTATTTACCATTATTTTGAATTACAATATTACAGGTTTTTCTTCCATGATCAACTCGATGGAGATCAGAGCAAAAATAACAGTAAAACCAAAAAAATGTAGTAGAAATTAAATCCTTAAAACCATTAGAAGTTGGTTTTATTAGACCACAAAAATAGCACTGTGAACTCCCAATTTGTTATATTTTTTCCTGTGTTATTATTTCCCAAGAAATATTCCATGGACCCTGGTTTAGATTTTATTTAATTTTTGTAAATAATCTGTTAATTATTCTTACTTAATATTCCCTGGAAGCAGGATTGAACGCATATCCTCTGTAAACCTACACCTATACTGAGCATTGTTGACCTTTCTATTCAGGTTTTAGGATACTTTAGTTGGTTTTCTGATTGATTCTATCTTTAAGAATCAAAAGGCAGTTTTACAATGAGTTTTTGGTTTTGTTGTTGGATGGAATGGAAGTGTGCTTAAGTGAGACAGAAGGACTAACACTTTAACAATTGTTTATTGGATTCAGCTGAAAGAAAATCATTTCCTTAAGAATTTTGAAATACTACCCCCCCAAAAAAAAACAACCAAAAACCAAAAAAAAAAAAACCCAAAAAGAACAACACAATTAGTTCATTTTTTTCCTGAATTTTATTCCCATCTTCATTTTTACACATACCCCAAAACATCAATCATGACTATAAAAGAAACAAAAACTCTTAATGTGGAACTAAATAAAGAGACATCTTTCCATTCCTTAAGCCATTTAAAAGTAATTGTGTTAACTTTTGGAAGAAGAAAAAAATATCCAAGAAAGAAAAAAAAAACAAAAAAATAAAAAATAAAACCCCAACAAATGCTGAATGAAAAAAAAAAAAAAACTAATTCAAAGAATTTACCAAAAAAACTCCTACAATAAACCAGTCTGGTAACCCCTGACCTTCGCATACTGTATTTACAAAAAGAAAAAAAAGAAAGAAATAATAATATTTAACTTTGTTTTAAGAGGGTAAAAGAACTAATGTAAGTTAGAAAAAATAAAAACAAAACAAAAAAAACAAAAACTAAAACAAACAAGTAAACAAACACCGCTCTACAAAAAACAAAACAAAAAAATCCCAAAAGGTTAAAAAAAAAAGGAAAAAAAGAAAAACTTATCAAAACTTCTATATTTTCTCAACAATACGAGTAAGAAAAAAAAAAAACAAGAAAAAAAGATTCCCATCACATAAAAAAAAAAAAGAAAAATTAATTGATACAAGCAAAATATATTATCTCTATTAGACTTTTCCAGAATATACTTTTGTTTTTGTTTTTTTTTTTTCATTTTTTTTTTTTTTTTAAATTTTTCACTTCCTCATTTGAAAATGATTGTTTTTTCATTCTTTTATTTTTGTCTATTAAATTCCATTCATTCATCCATTCATTCATCTCTGATCAATAATTTGTGTTATTTTCCTTTCTTTTTTTTTGCTCTATTTTCACAGTTTTTTTTTTCTTTTTTTTCTTGTTCATTTTCTTATGTCTTTTTTTTTTAATTAGACAAGCAAATGATTTATCCAAATTCTGTCAGAACCCAAAAAGATTTTTAGTTTAGGAATTAAACTAATAAATATTTTTTTTTAATATTAATTTCTTTTTTGAAGGCTTTTGTCTTCATCATTTATAGTTGTTGTTCTCTACTACGTTTTTTTTGCTGACTTTATCCGCTGGCCTTTATTATGTGTCGTGGTTGAACACCTGATGAAGGCCGGCAGATAGAGTTGGCCAAAACGTGATGAACAACATGATGAAGAAAAAAGTCTGCAAAAAAGAAATTAATATTAATAAAAAAAGATTTATCAGTTTATCACTGATGTTGACACAGTGTACTGACGTTTCATCACCTAACATTTATTCACCCAGCTTTAAATCACGGATATCTAATCACTTGACATTTAATCACTTAGAAATTTAATCTCAGAGGCATTTAATCATGCTGACATGAAAAAAGAAGTGATAATGTAAAAACATTAAAAATAAATGTTCATTTAAATACACAACATCATGCAAATTGTCTCAAATCTCACTGCACCAAGCAAAAAAGTGAGGATGTAAAAACATCAAAAATAAATAAACATTTATTTTTTATGTTGGTTATTTTTATGAGAGATTAAAATCTCTCAGATTTTATGAACCAAAATTTTAATTTCTTATTAAAAGATTGTTTCTTGAATAAAATCAGCAATTCTTTTTTTTTTTCTTAATTATTAGTTTTATATATTGTATTTACAGTTTGAAATTAAAAGGGTTTTAAGAAACTTTGGATATCTGTATGGTGATGCAGCACCCAAGTGATCAAATGTGCAAGTGTTACTAGGTTCACGTGATTAAATGTTTGTGGTTTACAGTCGTGTGATGAAGTGTGGGTAAAATTTTGATAGACTTTAATAATGGATAGAATTGGAAGCCTGGAAAAGAAATTGCTTTTAGCAAAATTTAGATTTACTTGACAGGAATTTCTATTGCTTTTTTACAATCAAACTGGTAGGAAAAATGAAGTTTTTATTATTTTTTAATAATACAGGCCAAATTATTGATTATTAATTGGAATTGTTTCAAATTCTTTGGCTGTTGTGCACAGAGCCAGTCTATTAAGTAACGTAACTCTTGCATTACTCAAGGGAACATGTTACACTTGCATCCTTCAACATTAACCAGTGCCGTGCTTAGCCACATAGTGGCTCTAAATATTTACTTTATCAACTTTTTAAAAGTGTTTAAACAATAATATAGCTATAAAGAGAATGTAATAGGTAATTTTCACCCCAATATCTAAGACAATACTACAGCACACTGCAGTTTGGTAAATGAGGGCATGTGTGCATGTTCTGTGCTCTATCAAAGATTTTTAACATTATTTTCCTATATACACAAGGAAGAACTTGATGAAATAATCCATAAATAAAGTGAATCTTTATTAATATTTATCAAAGTGACACTTGAACACTCATTAAAGGTTTTCCTTATTCCTCTCTCATACCTTGTGTAACCTTCTATCTTGCCAGTCCAAAGTTTGTTAACAAGGTTTTACTAAACAATGTTTTGAATGGTGTTACCTTAGACCCTATTATTTTGATACTTGGTTGATTTAAGAACCTGTTGACATAAGTATTTTTAAACTTGAATCAAAGGTTTTAACCCTAACAGATCTGAGTCTCCTATGCTAACTTGCCCAGGTGAAAAATAAAGGAAATGTATAAGAGTTAGAAAAGTGTTGGTAGAATGCAAACCAGTGATCAGAATCAACTCAAACTTATAGATTTTATAGATGCTTTTTTTTATGGTGAGTTTTCACAAAGTATCAAATTGTCTCTCAAAAACATAGTATACTGTCTGATAGCTTCCATTTGCAATGAATAGTCTCACACCAAATGCAAGATTTATCCATGAGTGGCTAATATTTAGTACTTCCTGACATGCTGTGCCAAATACTTAAAAATCGGTATGTAGGAATTAAATCGATTACCTAATATTCGGTAACAATGTCTAGTGAGTTAAAAGGTTTCAGAGGTGTTACCTTGAAGAAGATTAAATGTTACAATGTTCAAAGCATTGACTCTTATAATCAAGATGAGATTAGTTGTCTAAATAATCTAAATAACACAATGATTGCTTATTTATTTTCCCATGATGTGATTAGAGAAAGTAATGAAGTAAGAAACAAGCAATTCACTGTAGTTTAAGAAAATTCTATTTTTATTATTCTCCATTTTTTTTTCAGTTATTTAAACTTTTGAATATAAAAAAAAAAAAAAAATTGTTTTTTATCTGAATTTTGGGAACAAAGGATTCTTAAAAGATAAAGCAGTATAATCCAATCAAAAAATGTTATTAATACATTAACTAAAACTTTTATTAATGTAATTGATTGTAAAATAATGATAAATCAATAAAAAATATTGACCCTTTTGCACTCGAGGGAAACAAATTTATCGGTAAGTACTGGGTCATATCTAATATATACAGAATTTGTAAGAATACAATTTGATTCGTTATTGAAATTGACATAGCCAATTAAATAGCATTTTTATAGATGGTGTAAATCTTAATTATGATCTAGTACTTACATCCTATTTTTGTTTTTCTAAAGTGTGAAAGGGCCCCAAAATTATATCTACAAGTTTATTTTTATATGAAGTAGAAAAAAATTAAAGTATTTATTCACTTTTTATAAATATTTAGAAAAATGACAAACTTAGAATAGAAAAAAAAATGAAGAAAAATTCTGTGAAAAACAAAAAACCCGTTGTTATTCAGTATTTTTTTTTATCTCATAATTTTTATTTAGAATATTTTATAGAATTTCTATTAATATCTAATTAAAACAAAAATCTTGTTAAAAAATATTTGTTTTTTATTAGATATACAAAGTGTTCCAAAAGTCTTGGGCACATATCAAGTCCTTCTATCTGTTGTTAAATGAATGATTGTAAAAATAACTGGAACCATTTTATACATTCCATAAACAAAAATAAAACCTGGAGATGGCCTTGTGCCAAACTTGGGGGTGCTCACCAAGTAAATATCATAAAACCTGGAGATTGCAAGTTTTTAGAACTTATTGGTGTTTTTATATCCTTACATGTTTTTATGATATCTCATGTCTGAATGTGTCTATGACTTCTGGAACACCCTGTATTTTTATATCCTTATATGTTTTTGAGATATCCCATGTCTGAATGTGACTATGACTTCTGGAACACCCTGTATTTTGAAACAAAATTCTATTTCTAAAATCTAGTAGTTTAGTTTTATTATGCTGCAACATTTTATGTCACTTAAGGCCAGCAAAATAATTATATTTATTTTATTTTGCCATAACCAGTAAAATAACCAAAAAAAGTTTAACCTTCTATTTCTTACATCATTCTCAGGTATTTTTCTATATTCACACCCGCGGAAGGTAATTTACTGGTGGTAACGCAAAAACTTGTGTCCTAATAAAAATTGAATATTCTACTGTTTGTTGTTTTTATTGCAATTAAAACTAAGAATCGTTTCTAATTCTCTAAATTTTTTATTAATAAATATTTTTAAATTTTTTTCCTGCATTACACCCGTCCCCCCAAAAAATCCTAACCCTAAACCTAATCTTCTTTTTTCTAAAAACACTGTTTAACTCAAAGAAATTAAACTCTTTTGGGGTTTTTTTGGGTGATGTGGGAAAAACATTAAAATATTTTATTTGTTATTCGCCAATTTACCTGTCTTACTTTTTTTTTTAACAACCAAGCATTTTATCGTAGCAAACATAGGCTGGGACACAGGCCAAGGTCTGATCAACCTTGGCCGGTCAACCTGGTGAGGCAGTCTGATGTTTAGAAAAGATCGAAACTGTCGATGATCCAGGGTTAACATCATTGAAGATGTGTTCCAGCCTCATCGTTTAGATGTATTCTTGAAATAATTAATGAAAACAAGTATCAGCAAAAAATTCAGTTTTTTCAAAGGGATAAATTATTGCATAATCACCAATTAATTACTTTCCACGGGTGTGAATATAGATAAATACCCTTTCTTTACATGAATGTCAGCCATTTTGAACAGTTTTCATACAATGAAACAAAGCATTTACAATTTGGTCTTTCTTTATTCATTTTCTCTAATTTTTCCTTTGCATTGTGAACCTAATATATTGTGTTTGTTCTGTAAATTGCATTATTTTTCAGATTGAAAAAAAAATTCACACATAAACAAAGTTTAAAATAATTTATCTGTAAAACAGAAAAAATTATAAAAATTATTTCAAAGAAATAAACAAGACTAGTAAACTAAAATTTCTTCAAATTAATTTTTTTCTATATACATTTGGTATAAAAAGTGTGGAGACAAGACAGGATGTTGTCAGTGATGTCAGTTATGAACTATTATTAGAATTTTTATGAGTCAAGACATCAGCCCTATTTAATACTATTTATCTTACCATGAAAGTTTTTATATTACAGGGTGGGCCAAAAGTAGGCATACAGTTAAAAAAAAAGGTTTATTTTTAAATTTCTAGAATGATAAAATAATCTTAGTGACTGCTTAATCCCTTAACTGGACAAAATGTCCTCCATCAACATTGCAACACTCTTCCCACCAATTTTAAATACTCTCACACATAACATGTTCATACTTTCAATACTTCTTTAATAACCATTTTTTTTACTCTTCATTTAAATTATTTGCCATTACTAAAATAAATTATGTAAATAAATTAAAAAAATTAATGCTTATTAAATTAAACCTAAAATTAAATTATAAGATGAAAAAAGTAAATAGTAAACAACCCAAAAAATGATAAAGCAGATAAAGAGTTTTACTAGTTAAGTGTAGACACGGAGTCAACAGGGATCGACAACTGTCAGTTGTCGATC
>JAUZSX010000025.1:326026-336770 GCA_034780655.1 Idiosepius hallami | reverse complement strand
TTGTATAATAAATAAACTTTTGTAAAAGAAGAATAAAATCTAATTTGCTTCCTTTGTTTATAGATATTATATTTATTATTTGGTAAGCAGCACCAACCAAGTTTGGCACAAGGCCATTTTTAAGGTGAATGGACTGGGATTTGAACTCTGATTCCAGAGCCCAAGCTTTTACAATGCTTCCAACTTTGCTCTTTATAGATATCTAATGTTCCTTATATATTTAATGTTGGATCTTTAGTAAGAAATGATTAAAAAATCAATTTATTATAATTTTTATCAGTAACAAACAAAACTTGTAAATATGTATCAAGTTGATGCTAATAAGTCAATTTTTAGAGTGGGTTTAAATTCTTTTATTGGGTTGCATTAATATTAATGAGTGGAGGATGAATGTCCAGGATTTATGTCATTTAGGGCTGCTAAAAATAGAAATGATTTTAATTCCTAAATGTTGGAATATCATTTTTTGGTCTTTTATTCACTCTTCCTTGACATATCAACATTTTATCTTTACGTAGATGTTCTTTGAATCTAAGTTTAATACGACAATAACCAATGGAATCATTTTTTTTCAGATGTGCATAGAATATAATAAAATAAAAGAAGTAATTAATTCGTTTTTTTTTTTTATTTTTTAATAAAATACCAATTAAAGTGTGGACAAGATCTGAAAAAAATTTCCAAAATCAGTATTTTGAATTTTTTTTTTTGTTTTTTTGACTGAAAAATGGTTCAGAATAAAATGCTGTTTTGACAACATCAAAAAAATAAAGATCTATATATATATATATATATATATTTTTGCAGTCTACTCAAAGTTCAGATTTGTGGGTTGATTGCGAGAGGGGGAGGGCGACATTGAGGATTATAAAGATAACCAAAGAGAAGACATACTTAAATATTAGACTCAACATTAAAAAAAAAAAAGAAAAAAAAAACATAAGTGGACGTAAGTGAGAAAGCTGCCACATGCCCAACATCTTTTAACTTTTTAGATTTGATCATTCTATAATTTTTTTTTTTTTTTTTTTTTTAAGTTTTTGGATGTAGGGAGTTTTTTTTTGTTTGCTTTGTTTAGTTTTGTTCCTTTTTTTTGTTTTTTTTTTGTTCTGACATTTTTCAGCAATCAAAAATTATTTTAAGTTCAGTTTTATTATTTTATCTATTTTTTTTTCTTCTTATATACTCAGCTTGAATCAAATGCAACAATAAACTTAAATCCTATTAGCGAAAACTTTAAGATATCCCAGACTTAATTTTATTACATTCTACAGTTAATGTTGTCATTGGTGATGGTCAGGGCCGTGCTTGGTGCCCCTGAAGACCCCGCAACTACGGGAGAGGGGCGCTAACTCCCTAAGGGCTGCAAGGCTCCTTCACTTCACAGATTTGTACAGAAAAAAAAAATTACTAAAATAATTATTAGGATTAAATAATAAAAACCATTATCACACTTATATGATGAAATATACATCTATCAATCCATCTCTCTCTGTCTCTCTCTCTCTATATATATATATATATATATATATATATATATATATATATAGACTTTGATCAAAGCTTTTAGTATGTTGTGAGTGTACAAGTTGCCTTTTTTTAGGGTAAAGGGGCCGCAAGGCGCATTTTGACATAATCATCATTACTGGATTTAAAGGGAGATTAATGATGATTTTATTGGCAAGCAAGCATCTGTCTTAACGAACAATGCTATAGAGATCAAACTATGACATAAAAAAATCAAACTTATGTTGTAATATACATATATCAATCCATCCCTCAGCCTCTCTCTGTCTTTCTCCCTCTCCCTATATATTTTTTTATATGTATGCACATATAGTATTTGATCGAAGCCTCCAGTATGTTGAGAGGATGCAACTTGCCTTTTTCAGGGTGAAGGGTCCGCAAGGTGTATTCAGCGTTCGGAGACGCTAAGTGGCTAAGCACGGCACTGCTTCTCTTTACCCCTTTTATGAAAGATCAGCTTTCTGGCATCACTCCATATATTGTAGTTACTTGGTCGGCACTAACCCAAGTTTGGCACAAGGCCATTTTTATGTGCTCTTACCTGGGCATTTTGCATTCGGTGTTACCCTTGACCTAGATGAGCTGCTCTTCTGAGTGAATGAGCCCCATCTGGCCGAGGCAGCTAAAGGTAAATGCAATGGTTTTGACTTGGATTTGAACTCACGTACTTTGATTCTAGAGCCCAAGCTTTTACCAATGCTCCAACCTTGCTGCCCATCACTCCACATATGAATGATTTCTGATTTCAACTCAGTTAATATGTCAATGCATTCTATCGTCTTCGTAGCAACTTTTTGGTCAACAATATTTTTTTTTCTTCTTTATAAAGAAAAATTGACACAATTGAGTCATCCATTCTGGAATTTTCTCAGTCATTTTCTTTTGTCATTGAAAAAAAAAAAAGCATTTTGAAATCTTTTTAAGCTTTGTCAATAGACAAACCTTCACTACTAAAAAATGGCCTTCTTTTTTTCTCTTCAATTATTTAAGAAAAATACAATTTATATTTAACTGATTCACATTCCATCAAAAACAATATCACACTTAAACCTGACATAAGGTTTTCCAAAATTAAAGTAATAATAATAATAATAATGATAATACTTCAATGTAATATTTAAAAAAAATTAAAGCAATAATAATAATAATAATAATAATACTTTAATTTACTATTTTAAAAAAATTAAATCAATAATAATAATAATAATAATAATACTTTAATTTAATATTTAAAAAAAATTAAATCAATAATAATAATAATACTTTAATTTGATAATATTTAAAAAAAATCAAATCAATAATAATAATAATAATAATAATACTTTAATAATACTTAAAAAAAATTAAAGCAATAATAATGATAATAATACAGGTGGCGCATTGGCAAAAACTCGGACTATGGAATTGTATTATGCAAGTTCAAATCCTAGTAAAAACCATTGCATCTACCTATACATGCCTCAGGCAGATGGGGCTCATTTACCCCGGAGAGTTTCTCATCTAGGTGAAGGGTAGCACTGATTTTAAAAGCCAACAAAAGGTCCTCCAGTTTGGGGGTTGAGCAAAAGGGCTAGGGACTCATTCTCGTAAAAACAAGTATGCTATGGAAACAGCAAAAAAAAAACGAACTTGCTACCCAATGCACCACTGGGTGTAATGGTTAATGAAGGAATAATAATACAAGGCGCCCATAAATCATATAAAAAAGAACAATCGCAGATAAAGATAGAAATATGAAAAGCTCTAACAATAAAAAACAAAAAAAAAAAACGTAAGTCTGGCGTAAAAATATTTCAAAATTAAAACAATAATTAAAAGCATTAAAATATAAAAACAGTAACAAGAAAAAAAAATTATAATTACTTATTATTTTAACAATGAAAAATTTCTTAATAGCTTTTAGGCAAAATAGCATTTGTCTCTAGTAACAGAATTCTATATAATTATAACCCAATGAATTATAGCACATAATTTGGTTTTTGTGTTTAAAGACATACCAACCCTTTTGGGCAGCGACATTGGAGCATTGGTAAAAGCTCAGGCTTTGAAATCGTATTACATGAGTTCAAATCCCAGTCAAAACCATTACTTTCACTTTAGCAGCCTCAGGCAGATGGGGCTCGTTAACTCTGGAGAGCAGCTCATCTAGGTGAAGGGTAACACTAAATGTAAAAAGCCTGGGTAAAAGCACATAAAAATGGCCTTGTGCCAAACTTGGGTCGGTGCTCACCAAGTAAATATAATACCAACCCTTTTTAGGTCATTTTAATACCTGGAACAATTACTTTTGATTTGATAAACATTATTTTATACACACAGTTTTTTTTAATAACACAAGCTACACTATTTTATCCATAGCTGGAGGGAAGGTGGGTATTCATACCTTTCCCAAAGGTATTAGTCGTCATGCAAACGGAATGACTTGGATTCGAACTCGCGCAACACAATTCTGAAGTCAGACTGCCTATCCACTCGGCCACCTTGACTGCTCCTATATAGCACATAATATTAAACTCTATAAGGATGTAAACACAAAAATAAAAATAAACCGATTTAAAAAAAACGATTTTAAAATCCTTTTTAACAGAAAATCCAGAAAAATGACCATCTATCTATCTATCGTAGCATTACTCTGTGTGCCCCTCCACTTGTACAACTCATCTACAGACCAAACCACAGGACTAATCATAACCAAATTTAGCAAATGATGGTCTATGACTGATGGATGATGCACACAATTTTTCAAGGTCATGGCCTCTCAAGGTCATAGCCTATAAATGTATACCGTATATGTATAATATGATAAAATTTATTATCTTTAAATGCATTGAATTTGCTTGGGCAATAGTTGGTCTTATAACATCCACTTACTGTAAGGGTGCCCTCAAAGTGGGTATCTAAGTCTTAAGCAAAGTCCTGCCCTTTGAACAGGTATCTTTGCTAGTAACTAATAAATAGAAATAAAAGAAGCCAGATAATCTGTCTAAAAGGTCAAATCCTAAAAATACTAAATGATGACAGTAAAAAGAGTACCAAAAAAAGGTTTTAAACATCCAGACCCCTAAAATTAAATACTTGTTTAGTCAACAAAAATATGCTATGAGAACAATTCTAAATAGTCTGTTTCAATTTTAGCAAACATTATTTATTTTTTCCTACCATTTATATCGGATTCATTTCTGAAATATTAGAAACTGATTTGATTTTTGATTGAATCAATTATCAACGGAAAAATAATAAGGAAGTAATTATACATTTTAAGTTTGAATGTTTGGAAAGAAAATCAATGACTTCTTGTTTATTTCTATAAACATATCCATCCAGCTCTCTTTTATTCATTACTATCTTAGTCTATTCATTTCTATCTATCTATCCCTCTCTCTATATCAGTCTATTCATTTCTATCTCTCTCTCTACCTATCTATTGATCCATCCCTCTCTCTTTCTGTTTCTCTCTATATATATATTTATATAGTCTATTCATTTCTATCTATCTATCTTTCTATCCCTCTCTCTATATCAGTCTATTCATTTCTATCTATCTCTCTTTCTATCCCTCTCTCTGTATCAGTCTATTCATTTCTATCTATCTATATACCTATCTGTCTATCGATCCATCCCTCTCTCTATATTAACCTATTCATTTCTATCTATCTATCTATCTATCCATCCCTCTCTCTCTCTCTAAAAGTCTATTCATTTCTATCAATCCATCCCTCTCTCTATCTCAGTCTATTCATTTCTATCTATCTATATTTCTATGTATCCATATCTATTTCAATATATCTCAGGACCATACTTAGCATTTTAGCAGCCCAGGCGCAGAAGACACCTTGCGGCCCCTTTATTCTAAAACTTGCAACTTGTCCCTCCTAAACATACTGGAGGCTTTGATCAAAGACTATACATACATAAACATATATATATATATATATAGAGAGAGAGAGATGGAGAGAGAGAGATTCATAGATGTATATTTTAACATATAAGTGTAATAATGATTTTTTAGTTAATCCTAATAATTAATTATTTTGAAAACTTTTTGCATTATAAAAGAAGTGTGAGTCCCGAGCAGCTTTGCGGCCCTTAGGGAACCTTGCACCCCCTGCAGTTGCAGGGGTCTTCTGAGGCCCTAAGCATGGCCCTGATCTCACTATATTCTATCTATTTATCTATATGTGAATCTATCTATGTATTTATGTTTGTATAAGCGTTTTTGATTCCACTGGGGAACATAGGGCCACAACGACAACATCTGCCGTCATTGCAGTTTCTGTAACTTTCCTTTGGGTTGTTAGCCCTATTCTAACCAATACCTAGAGGACCAATACGGTACCTGATATCCCTAAGTGGTCACTCATCTTAGGACTGAGCAGGCTCTACGTTGCTTAACATTGGTGATCTTGTGAGAACTGGTGTCTCCAACGCAACTCGACCGTACTGTATGTATTTATAGACATGGATATATATAAATATTATTAAAACTGTTGTGGGGGAAACATCTCCTAATGAACTCTACCAATCACTATAAATGTGATCTCTCTCGTCAACCAGAGAGCGAGAAGATTTCATAGCAGCAGGAGTAGCTATGCCGTGTGACACCATTTCTGTACTTTTGTTAATATACTTGTTAAACCTTAATACTGTCTTGTTTCTTAAATTAACTACACTGTATGCATCACCACACTCAGCTACAACTCATCCACAACAAAAACATATCTATATAATTATATTGTATTTAAATTTAAAAATTAAATTAAACATATTACTACGATTTAGAGTGAAACCATGAAAATTGTGAATATGAACACAATTATCTGTATTTGTATCTCTTTCGGCTATCACTGCTTTGAATCAATTGAGCCGGCTCCAGCTATCAAATACACTGCATATTGAACGTAGACTAACCATGCCCTACAAACACAGCAGCGACAACAAGCGTGACCCAATTGTGGTTCCAGCGTTGCAGGCTGTACAGAAGAGTAACCAGTATCAGTTCAAGCTTGTGGTTAATTAACATTCTAAGGACCTGGCACATTTAAGTTCTCAGTGAGGTCACAATATTAGTATAAAGAGTCAGGTAATATTTACGAACGATTAAACTACGTACCAAATCTCTACTCAAAGGTGGAAAATGTCTGGCTTACATAGAGCCAAGACGAGTCTATTATGTCAATGGTATAGGGGTGTAAACTACTCCAGAACAGAAAGGAAGGAAGAAAGAAAGCTTTGTAGCCCCTTGTTAAGGGGTCACAATATTAATATAGAGAGTCAGGTAATATGTACGAATGATTAAACTAAGTAACTAATCTCTGATCATAGGCAGAAAATGTCTTGCTTACAGAGAGCCAAGACGAGTTCATTATGTCAATGGTATAGGGGTGTAAACTACTCCAGAACACTTGCCAAGGTCAAACATCTAAATTACAAAAGATATGGGTTGATAGACACACAGCCCGGACATTGTACTTTGGTTAATTTATCTTTCTAGAAATTAATCTAAATTGTACTAAAATTGAAACTTGAACAAAATTTCATTTTATACAAAGACAACTTAACATAAGTGAATATTCATTCTTTTTATCAAGATTTCAATTTTCTTGGTAATATTTTAGAAATTTAACTTAATAATGAGATGCATATTACACACACACACATGTATATACTATATGAAATTATAAAACAAAGCCTTAATAAAGCCTAGCAACCGTTTAAGAAGTTTTAAAACCTATTAAAAGCTAGCATCACCTAAATTAGAGCCACCATCACCACCATATATATTAATACGCTAAAAACTTTGTTGGTTATCATGACGTCATTCGCTAACAAACTTTTGATTGGATAAGTAACAGTAAAGAAAAATTTGGAGAGAATATAAAGATGGATACCATTTTATCTTTAAGTTAATTTTGAAAGTTTTTTTTCTAATTTGCAATCTCATCTGAATTAACGGGACAGTGAATTTTTATATTGAAGGAAGGAAGTTCTCATTGTTTGTTTATGTGAGGAAAAGGTTTATGTTAATGCGAGGTTTAAGATATTAACTGATTTTTATATTAAAGGAAGTTCTTATTGTTTGTTTATGTGATGAAAAGGTTTATATTAAGGCGAGGTTTAAGTCATCAACTACCGTGGATTTTACACGGGTTCTGCTAGTCTATTATTAATTTCTTTTTGCAGACTTTTGTCCTCATCTTACATAGTTGTTGTTCTTCACAATGTTTCTGTCAGTATTTTGAGAAGTTCTGAGTTGAGGCTTATTAATCATCTATTAATAATATCTTTTGCAGACTTTTCTCCTCATCTTAGTTGTTGTTCTTCACAACCTTTTGGTCATTGTTTTAAAAAGTTCTGATATCAGGCTGTTTAATCATTTATTATTAATTTCTTTTTGTGAACTCTGGTCCTCGTCTTACTTAGTTGCTCTTACCTGGTGTTGCGATTCAACACCTGACAAAGACTGGTAGATAAAGTTGGCCGAAATGTAGTGGAGCACAACAACTATGTAAGATAAAGAAAAGTCCACAAAAAAAAAAAAATGAATAATAAATTTTTTTTTGTCTTTAAAAATCTTCTTTTCTTGTCTTAAAAATTTCAAGAATGAAACGTTTGGTTTAAGGCCTTTGTGGAAAGTTAAAAAAAGATCAACACAAATTTGCGAGTTTTGTCTAAATGTCAATACCTGTTTCTACTTGCATAATCTTAATCACAAAGAAAATTTTTGAAACATTACTTTTTTTTTTTTTGCTTTCCTTTCTTTTCCTTTCTCTATCTTGTTTTGGTTGGTTGGTTTTGTTTTACGGCATATCAACCTTTTTGGGCAACGACGGTGGAGCATTGGTAAAATCTTTGGCTCTGGAATCGTATCACGCGAGTTCAAATCTCAGTCAAAACCCTTACTTTCACTTCAGCAGCCTTGGGCAGATGGGGCTCGTTAACTCGGGAGAGCAGCTCATCTAGGTGAAGGGTAACACCGAATTTAAAATGTTCGGTTAAGAGCACGTAAAAATGGCCTTGTGCCAAACTTGGGTTGGTGTGTGCTCACCAAGTAGATATAATATCAACCCTAAAATATGTCAGAATATTCTGGTCCACCCTGTACATATCAACCCCAAAATTTGGCTTACGTGTCAGTAATCTAAGTAACAATATAAGTACGAAATATTAAATGATTAAGACACAGACGACCAAAACATCCTGTTCACCTAGTTTTTTTACTAAGAAATAATAAAATTTCGTTTAAGACGAAATATTTTCTTACGTCATAATGCAAATGTTTTGTGACCGATTGTCTGTAATTTTAATACAACATCCGTCAAACATTAATAACATCTTCTTCATTCAGCCCAACAAGACAAATGTGTGTTCTTTACAAATAAATACAAGAAATGCCTTCCACACAGGGCATGAAAATTGTTAAACTGTATTTACGAAAAGCTTTAAAAATTAAGCTACAAGATTTAATTTGAAAATTGTTAAACAAAATGTTTTTACTATAAGCTTTAAAAATTACGGCACAAGATTTAATTCGAAAATCCTCAATTCCCACAGTGTACTTAAACTTAACAAAGTACGGTATAAAGATTTAATTTAAATGGGATCTAAAAATTATCTTGGATTTATTTTATGTAATGTACATTTTGTGGGATAGTGAACAATCTGGTGGAAGAGATGGACTCGAGGCAGTTGTAAAGAAAATACAAATATGGTGCCGGTCATCTCTTATGAATGGTGTGATCGTAGGCATGCAAATTAGCTGGCCTGCAATGGCTATAAAATCGGGTCAATCGGAGACGTTGGCAGAAGCGATTTTCGAGTTCTTCGGTGATCGATGCTTTGTTGCTTCTCGTGTACACACGTTACCGTTGTCGGTTAAAATCTGTGTGTTATTGTTGTCCGTATCACCGTTGTTTGCTGGCTTTTCGTGTTCTACTATCGTTGGTCGGTTTACTGTGCATTGCCGAGATCGGTTATTGAACTGTTTCGTCGCCTGGCCTACAATGTCATTCTCAAGTCCTGGGTTGGTTAAAAAAAAATGCATATTTATTAGTTGTCTCCCAGAGGGCCGAGCCCCAAAGCAATCTTCATTTTACCTGGTTCTCTTCGGTGCTGGATAGGTTTTAAGAATGACAGAATCATTGATTGTCTCCCAGAGGGCCGTCCCTCAAGGCACATCTTCCTCATATCTGGCATTCTCGAGTGCAGGCTTGATTTTTAAAATTCTAGATCGAAAGGCCGTTTGTTATAAGATGACTCACCGATGAAACAGCTACCCTTCTGTTTCATGAAGATCAGAATAATTATGCGCGGTGAGATGGAGCATTGGTAAAAGCTCGGACTATGGAGTCGTATTACGTGAGTTCAAATCCCAGTCAAAACCATTGCATCTAACTTTACCCGACTCAGGCAGATGGGACTCGTTAACTCAGACAATATCCATAATAAATGCCACTCTAATGATGAGAGTAGAAGTAAAAAAAACTTGAATAAAGATGATCAAAACTGATTAAAATATTTAGATTAAAATAAATTTAGTATAAAAAGCATTAGAACTTGATTTAGTATAAAAAAGCATTAGAAATGAATTTAATATTAAAAAGCATTAAAATGAATTTAGTATAAAAAAGCAATAAAAATAATTTTAGTATAAAAAAGCATTAGAAATTAATTTAGTATTAAAAAGTATTAAAATGAATTTAGTATAAAAAAGCATTGGAAATGAATTTAGTATTAAAAAGCATTAGAAATGAATTTAGTATAAAAATGCATTGGAAATGAATTTAGTATAAAAAGCATTAAAATGAATTTAGTATAAAAAAGCATTGGAAATGAATTTAGTATTAAAAAGCTTTAAAAAATAATTTTAGTATAAAAAGCATTGAAAGTGAATTTAGTATAAAAAACATTAGAAATAAATTTAGTAATAACTGCTTTCTTATATAATAAGCTCCTTTAATGATTTAAAGGCAAGTCTGCAACGCTTGGGCAAATCTTTTTAAATAGTTTTTGTATTTATATAAAATTGAATTTTACATTTGAAGACGATTTGAAATTTACTATAAAAAGTATTAGAAATGAATTTAATATTAAAAAGCATTAGAAATGAATTTTGTATTAAAAAGCATTGGAAATAAATTTAGTATTAAAAAGTATTAGAAATGAATTTAGTATTAAAAAGCATTAGAAATAAATTTAGTATTAAAAAGCATTAGAAATG
>JAUZSX010000025.1:309046-322806 GCA_034780655.1 Idiosepius hallami | reverse complement strand
GAGTTAACGAGCCCCATCTGCCCGAGGCAGCTAAAGGTGAATGTAATGGTTTTAACTGGGATTTGAACTCGCGTAATTTGATCTCAAACCCCGAGCTCCTACCAATGCTTTACCGTCGCTGGTTAATTAATTTGGTAAATTAAATTATGGAATAATTTAAAATAGAAATCTGAGTCATGTTTTTTGTTCCCTTTAATAATAAATTAAGGAAAACCACAATAAAAAAAGGGGGGAGAAAAAAAAAGAACCAAAAAAAAGCCCTAAAATTTGGTTTTCAATAAAATTTGAATGATTCAGAAAAAAGGAAAATAAATGAAATGCTATTAATATCAGAAAATAAAATTACCACTTCTGAAAATGAATTAAATGGTTTTGACTGGGACTTGAACTCGTCTAATATGATTCCAGAATCAAAGCTTTTTATTATTATTATTATTATTATTATTATTATTATTATTATTATTATTATTATTATTATTATTGGAAATTATTATAAAATCAGGGAATTTCATTTTTGATTCATTTTTTAAATTTTTTAAATTTGTTCTCTCTTTTTTTTTTCATTTCTTTCTATTGAAATCGTGCATATTTATTTTTGTCATTAATTAACAAATTTTGTCATTAATTAACAAATTAAATTAAAAGCTAGAAAATAAAAGTTAATTAATAGATTCATATTTTGGATAATTGCTATTCAGTAACAAAGTTTAAAAAAAAATCGAATTCCAGTAAAATTTAATCTTTGAACCCTGGCTTAAAAGATAATCAGATTTAATTAGAGCCGTTATATTAAAGGACCATATTAAGACAAAAATATCGGTTTGTTTTCTTTTGCCTTAGGTCGCCAGGGCCAATATATCGGCTCTTTGGGGTCTATAAATTAAAAACATTTTTGTTCCGAAATAGACTTTCAAATCCAATTGAAAATATTCATAATCATTTGATTATGACTAAAAAAAAATTGAAAATATTTCTTTAAAAAACCCCAAAGACACTCTTTCTTTTAAAAAAATTATTATCTTTAAACCCAGAGGAATTACTCTTCCGTGTTAACGAGCCTCATCTATCCAAGGCGGCTAAACGTGTATCTAATGGTTTTGACTATGGTTTGAACTCATGTATTACGATTCTTCAGTCCGACCTTTTACCACTTATAAAAGGAAATCTAATGGTTTTGACTGGGATTTGAACTCGTGTAATACGATTCCAGAGTTCAAGCTTTTACAACTTCTGAAAAGGGAATGTAATGGTTTTGACTGGGATTTGAACTCGTGTAATACGACTCCAGAGTTCAAGCTTTTACCACTTCTGAGAAGTGAATGTAATGGGTTTGACTGGGATTTGATCTTGTGTAATACGATTCCAGAATTCAAGCTTTTACCAAAGCTCCACATTCGCTAATCCGTTTTACGAATTGAACAACGGATACAAAGAAATTTGTCTAATCGTGTTTTAGAGGAAGAGTTGCATAATTAACAAGTTTCAATATCCGGGGAGGGTAAATGGAGTTTCATATATCAGGAAATTGTGATCTCTTATACATATGTATGGAGAGAGAGAGAGAGAGAGAGAGAGAGAGAGAGAGGGAGAGTGAGAGAGAGGGGGAGAGTGAGAGAGAGAAAAAAGAGGGGAGACAAAGAGAAAGATGGGGGATCATCCACTGCCTATCCACTGTCCCAAGTGGACCTCCCCAAAGTTATTTTAAGTTCAGCAAGAAAATGAATCTATTTTCTTTTGACGGATTGAGGGCGTTACAAGCAGAGTGTTCTTTCCGCTTAAATAACAAATTGAACAAACATCATCATCATTTACGGGATGGATAGATGGGTGGATAGATAGATAGATAGATAGATAGATAGAATGGAATAGGTAGATAGATAGATAGATAGATAGATAGAATGGAATAGGTATATAGATAGATATATTGATTGATAGATAGAGAATTGAATAGATATATAGATAGATAGAATGGAATAGATAGAATGGAATAGATAGAATGGAATAGATAGAATGGTATAGATAGACAGACAGATAGATAGATAGATAGATAGATAGATAGAATGGAATAGATAGATAGATAGATAGATAGATAGATATAATGGAATAGATAGATAGATAGGTATAATAGAATAGATAGATTGAGAGATAGGTAGATATGATGGAATTGATAGATAGATAGATAGATAGAATGGAATAGATAGATTGACAGATAGATAGATATGATCTAAGTGTGGATTCCTTTGTTTTCTAACATGATGATACATATTTTGCTGTTTTTTAACATAGTTAAATCTCTTTTATACCTATTTATCAAAATGGTCGCTAGTCAATTTTCACTAAGTGTTTATTTACCATGCCAGAGGTCTCCTATCTGCTACTGTTTACATGAACAGCTGCAGAGTGATGAGCAGGAAAACTCTGCATGAGAGCGCTTGTGTCTCTTTGCAACAACAGGAACACTTTGTTTGTCCCAGACAGCTTGCTTCAATCGTAATAGATAGATTGACAGATATATAGATATGATGGAATAGATAGATAGATAGATAGATAGAATGGAATAGATTGATTGAGAGATAGATAGATAGATATGATGGAATAGATAGATAGATATGATGGAATAGATAGATAGATAGATAGATAGAATGGAATAGATAGATTGAGAGATAGATAGATAGATATGAGGGAATAGATAGATAGATAGAATGGAATAGATAGATTGAGAGATAGATAGATAGATAGATATGATGGAATAGATAGATAGATAGATATAATGGAATAGATAGATTGAGAGATAGATAGATAGATAGATAGGTATGATAGAATAGATAGATAGATAGATATAATGGAATAGATAGATAGATAGATAAATAGATAGATTGAGAGATAGATAGATAGATAGATAGATAGATAGAATGGAATAGATAGATTGAGAGATAGATAGATAGATATGATGGAATAGATAGATAGATATTTCTGCTTGTATCATCATTTGCACAATTTCTCTGAGCCAATTTCAGGCCGCCATTTTGCCGCCATCTTGAAAAATAGCCGCCATCTTTGATTTTCAGGTGGCCAGCGCACTTTTCTAAGAGAGCATAGTCTTAGGAATGTTTGTGCCAAATTTCATGCTTGTTTCACTATCAACGATTTTACAGTTATCTGCTGCACTATATGTTCTTCTTAAATATTTAATCTAATATATCAATATCTTTTTTATCTTAACTTAGATTATCATTTACCCAGTAACAAAAAAAGTAGGTGATTCAGTGTTAAATGATAAATTAAAGATTTTTCTCATTCTAAGCCTTGAAAATGAACGTTATAAAAAGAAAAATAAAGGTTAAGAAATCAAATATTAAAAGATATAAGGAGCTAAATATATTAGAAAGTCCATTTTAACAAAATAATAATCATAATTAGCCAGAGAATATACAAAAGATTTTTGTTTCGGTGAAAATAATTTTCTAAAAATTCAAAACCATATTAATGAATGAATGAATATTGGTAAAATCTGTAGATAAAGACAAAAAAATCAAAGAAACAAGATGAACCAGAAAAACAATCATTAGGGTGTTGAAAAGAAAAGAAACAATGAAAAAAATGAAGATTTATTTAAAAAATCATAAAAACAGTACTATCAAAAATATAACAATGACATATATTTTATGAATATATCTTATTTTTCCCCAGCTTAGAAAAATCAGAATAGAAAAGAAAATAGAAAAAATATATTTTAAAAAACAAAATATTGAATAAATAGTATTATAAAAGAAAAGTAAAAAAAAAAAACTATAGATAGTTACACAAGGATATAAATGGACTTCTTTATTTCTCAGTCTCATTTTTTGACAGTTAATAAATATTTTTCTAAAGTGAAAAAATAATTAAATTCAGCAATAAATAATTGTTTATGAAAAAATCTCAAAAACAAATATTTTTTCATACGAAAAACATTTTCTAATTTAATATTATTTTAAAACCAAAAAGGCCAAGTGATTGTTTTAAATTAAATTAACTTAAACAAAACAAAGGAACATGATTTTGCACTTATCATCCTTTAATATACAAAATTTATGGGCAGCAAGGGTGGAGCATTGGCAATAGCTCGGGCTCTGGAATTGTACTAAGTGACTTTAAATCCCAGTTGAAACCATTACATCCACCTTTAGCTGCCTCGGGCAGATGGGGCTCGTTAACTCAGGACAACACTGAATGCAAAAAGCCCAATTAAGAGCACATAAAAATGGTCTTGTGCCTAACTTGGGTAGGTAATTGACCATGTAAATATAATATACAAGATTAAAAAGAAAGAGAAAATCATCTACCTTCATTGATTCTTAATCATAAATGGAGAGGATAGAAATTTAGCATTGTTTATAAGTAAAAAAAAAAAATTTTAATTTATAACACAAGTCAACAAAAAAATTTTTGTCTGTGTTTTTTTTTTTTCAGATGATTTAGGATGAATCTAAAAATCAGATTGGATTGTTCAATCAGGTCAAGTTTTTGAGCTATGACTACATGTCATTTTTTATATTTTTGTTCATATGTATGCATGTGTGGAGCATTTTAGAATTTAGTTGGAGTAAAATGTTATCAAATAATTGTTTTGATTGGAAATTATTATTTTATGGTTATGGGTGATGATGCTTTTTGACAAAAATCAGTTGATAATGCCACAAAAATGTAAACTTTTGTCACAAGATCTGATTTTTTTTCAAATCAATATGGCGAAAAAACTTCACCTAATGGATAGAAACAAATGCCATTTCCTGATTCAGCAGTGAAAAATATCCTAAATTATTTGTAAAAATGTAGACAACATTCAAAAAGTTAATAAAAAAAATTGCCCAGAGTAATATAATTTATACAAAAAATATTTTTAGAAGAAAAAAAAAACAACAACACAAAACGCAAAATATTTGAATTCAGATAAGAATCTTCAAGTATAAAAAGTCATTTGATAATTGATAAAATTTGGCCAAAAAAATTCCTGGAAAATAAATAAAGTTTAATATAAATATATTGGTTACCTGTATTTTTGATATTGTTCCTGTTCAACGGGTGGTGAAGGTGGAATATCAGTGTTAGATGAGACACTAAAATAAAAATAGATATTAGTTGATGGATAAATAAGTACAATAAAAGGTTTCTACAGAAAAAATAAATAATTTGACTAAAAAAAATTCAATCATTTTACTGAATTTATTTAAACATTTTTCTGTAGTTATAGATAACCATAATGAAATAATTTTCTTTTCCTGGGTACAACTAGATAATCATCAAATGTAAAGATATAACTTAAATATGATTATTTAGTTACTAATTTATCAATGAAAAATATGATTGTAATTTATATTAGAAATTATTTTGTGCGTCCACATTTTACTTTTAAATGCATTATTAAAAAATACTTTTTATTATACAGGTTATATTGTAATTTCATTTGTAAAATATTTGCTGGATTATGTCTACATAAAAACTGAAGAAATATGAAAAAAATTCTAAGATTCTGGTAAAAAAAGCATAAGATATGTTACCTAATCATTATCTTAACACGTTTTATATATTAATTAACAGGTTTATACTTGGAATATAGTTAATTGATGAGAACCATCCAATAAAAACTAAACAGAGTCTACATTTTCTTTTCAATGTTCATTTGAAATTCTTTTTAAATCTAATTTTTAATCTTTAAAATAATATTTTAGTTCTTTTGTTTTTTACAAAGAGAAGACTTGTAAGCTTATTAACATTTCAAAAATTATATTTATTGTAAATAAATAGCAGCATGATTCTCAAATATGCAGGACATACTTTCTTCAAGAAAATTTAGATTATTTGAAAAAATGATTTCAAAATAAAATAAATAAAGCGTAAATGTATTGAAAATAAACTTTATAGAAAAAGATATAAATAAAATTTTTTTAAAATGATATATGAATTGCTTTGAACAATAATTTAAGTTTTAATGAAATGAAAAGATATTGGTTTTTGATTTCTCAAATAAAAAATGACTTATTTTAAGAATGAGAGAATATAAAAACATTTATGCATAGAGCAAATAACAATAATAATAACAATGATAAAAAAGGAGAGAAATTCATCAAGCAATCATTAAACAGTAATGACAAGAAATACTTTCATTGTTTTTTTGTATTTCTTATTTGGTTTAATAAGAATCATGTTTGTATTATGAAATTTAATTATTTGATTGTTTTTGATTTATTTGACATTTCATTTTTAAGCAATAATGAGTTGATAATGATAATGCTATTTTTTTATATAATTTCTTACACAACAGAAAAAAATAAAGATATAGAATAAATAAAATAAGTGGTTTTATCTTATATATCTTATATTGTGGTAGAGGTTGTTGTTGTTGTTTTTAAGTGATGCATGCTAGAAATGATAAATAGTTTTATATAAGGATTTCATTTTTTCATTCTTGTGATGAAGTTTTGACATTTTTGATTATTTTTAAATGCTTTTACTTAAATGAATTAAAAATGTTTAATTGTAACTGACTATTAATGATATTTAAGCAAAAATATTGAAACAATTGAAAAAAAAGAAAAGAAAAACAATCAGAAAAAAAGAAAAAAAAATAATTGAAAAAATGAAAGACCATTAGTTTGTGCATGCCCATTCAATGCTTAACAAAATTCCTGAGTTCTGTTCTAGTACAGATCCATGCAAACCTTTTCCAGGAACATCTGTAAATGATGTACACATCAACAGATGGCAAACACTTAAATACTGGTGTACGATGTAATTCCATATTATTTTTAGATTTATACAAAATATGGATGTCAGTAAATCCTTTCAATGAAAAGGTCAGAAAAAATTGCTAACAATGATTCAACAATGGAATCTAATCCAAAAAAAGAAAATAAATAAAAATAAGATCAAAGAAAATAAAAGTTCAATTTTTTAAACTTACTTGCCAAACTGATAATCTTAAGAATTTAAAACTATCAATGTCATATTTCTACTATAAAGAAATAAAATAAGTAATCCCCTGTTTATTTGATTTTTAAATTATTCAATAGAAAGATATCTAATATGCCATTGGTACAAAATTACGAGTTTTCTAATGACAGAACAGGTTTAAGATTTAATTTAAAGAATGATCAAAAAGTAAAATAGATAGAAGTACAATTGACTAAAATAGTTTAATCTCTTTTGTAATCATGTGAAATACTGATATTGATTGATAGATGTGAGTGTTCAAGTTAATATTCATAATGAAATACAAATTAAAATTATAAAATTAAAATTATTAGTTTTTAAATTTGACCAATACATATGAGAAAGAAGGTTAAAATCTATTATTGATTAAATGTATTGCATTAATGGAATTTTAATCTGCTAGTAAAATCTAAGTTTATTTTAATTTTACTAATTATTCCTAGATATTGTTTTTACTAGGTATAATAGTCATAGAACGCAAACACACATACCTTTTAAATTTGCCCTAAAAATCATAAAACCAATAAAACATTTATATATTTAAAGAGACAGTCAAGTGGGGAAATAAATAAAATATTTTGTTATAAATAGGTGTATAAGACAAATGACAGAATAATCTTTATATAGTTACAATTTAGAATAATTTAAAGTGCACTATAACTTGCAGCCAAGTATCTTAGACAAAGCAAAATAAAGGTAATTCTTTTAATATGACTCTTTATAAAATATTAAAGTTGATGACTTCTGTTTATTTCATTGATTTTTCAATAATTTTTTTAAAAATGCTTTATGTAGCAAAAGTGTGTTTTTCTTCTTGCAAACTATGATTTTACATAAAACCTTATGTAGTGGTAACTATAGATTTACAAAAAAAATGTTTGTTGCACATTAACTACAGTTTTAAAAGACAAATGAGAGACTGCTTCCAAATTTATTAAGATATTTTTAAAGAGAAGATTTTAATATTGTAATGATATCGTTAATTAAGATAGGTAACTAAATTTGGCAATCTAATCAAGTCATTGAATTAAGTTTGGCTTAGAAATGCTTGGAAAAGTTAATATGAATTTTGAAGTATGTTTGCTAGATTTTAAAGATTTCATATTTTTTTAGTACATAAATAAGCTGGAATCAGATTTATGTTATTCTCCAGTTAAAGTCAAGTCGACCCTAGGTAGGTAGAAAAGCGTATCCTATTCTTTCCAACCACAGTTTCATTAGAATTAAAAAAAAAAAAATGATATTTTTATTGAAAAATAATTGTTTATCATATCATGTGATTATTTTCTTCATCCTAAAACGGCATTCACCCTGTCTGATATTTAACCACCATACAAATCATAGACACCGGCCAGAGAAAGAGAAGAGACCTTTTGGAGTTGCAGAGATGGATTGGAACAAGAAGACACACATATATGTATCCCCAAGGCATAGGAGAGGAGCTCAAGGAAGTGCTTCTGGTGTGGTCCTCGCCATGTGTATGTCGTGCAAGAAAACCTAAGTGAGGTGAGAGCAAAATAGGATTGTCTGCCCAAAGATGAGGCCTCTATGGCTCATCAGTCGACATGGAAGAAAGTACTTCATCATTCAATTAAATAGCTATTAAGATATCACATAAAATAATCATATAAAAAATAAAAAGCACATTTGATCTTTTTTTAGCTACAAGTAAAACAAACCATCAAATTTTATTCTAAATTAGTTTTACAAATGATAAATAAATAAAAATTGCTTAGCTTTAAAAGTATTTGAAATTTTATTTTATAGTTTATGAATGAATTTACTGATAATACAAGAAAAAAAATAATTGTTTTATTGCGTAAATTTAACAATTATTTTTGTTAATGGAAAAAAAAAAATTTTTCTAAGAGAAGGAGGTAAATAGATTAGCAATTTGGCAAGGGAGAGAAAAAAAGAAAAAGAAAGAAAAAGGATGAAAAAATATGAAAAATAATAAATATAAAAAATCAGATCCCAAAACAAAGAAAAAAAAAATCTGTAAATTTGGCACTAGATTGGTGTTGGTATGCAATGAGGTAGAATATTTGGTAAGAGGCATGAGTAGAGAGAATCACCTTCGCCAGAAGCCTGGTCGCAGAGCACTTGGTGATAGTGGAGCCTCGTCGTAAGCAGTAGTCCAGCTGCACACCAAAACAGAGTATAAGTACACACAAAAAGAAAGAAAGAAAGAAAGAAAAGAAAAGAAAAAAAAAACAAAAAAAATAAATAAATAAGACATTAAGAACACATCACTATCACAAATTATTGAGGAAAAGGTGGATGGGTGGGTGATGATAGTTAGAATTAACATCATCATCAGCATCACACATATCTAGAAAGATCCCCCATAATTGTAACTAACATTGATAATTAGTAGCTATAAAAAAAAAAACTTGACATAACTTTATTTTATCTATTTGGGAATTCTTTGAGATTAGGTTCCTTTATCTATGCATTATATTCTGTAGACTCATCTATCATTGTTGTTCTTTTAACCACGTTTCTGACAATGGCCAGAGCATAAGTTGGCCAAAAAAATGGTGAAAAGAACTATTTTGATAGATAAAGACAAAAGTCTGCAGACTAAATTAATACACAGAAAACTTTAAGTTGAAATTCTTTTTTTTTTCCAATTTTTCTCTAGGGCAAAATTTGATTTATTATTTAGTACATTTTTTTTTCAAATGATATATTTTTTAAATTTATTGTGGATAAATAAATTTATACCTTAATAGATTTAAAAAAAAAATAGGAAGAGAAATAAATTTAAACAAAAAACAATGGAATTGAAAGTATAAAATCAAATCATTGGAAGTAGGAACAATTTTTTGCTTTTTTATTTTAGAAATGTTTGCTACTTTTTAAAATTTTCCAAATTTAATTATGAATAAACATTTATTGATAAGCAATATCATTTTATCAAAAATTTTCCAGAGCTTTGCAATAAATTAATTTATCACAAAAACATTAAAATTAATTAATTATCACAAAACACATGAAAACATTAAATGAGAAAAAAAACAACAATAAAAAACATGGACTTGATTAGTAAAAACCCAAAAATCCTCTTTTCTTATAAGTATAAAAATTTATCAATAATAGTGTTATTAAAAGTGTATTAAATTTTAAACTACTCCATTACACAGATGAACTAAACCATTGTTAGCAAATAAAGTTTTCATGCTAATATAATGAATTAACTGCTTACATTGGTTTTTTCTTGAATTTGTTGGCTCTTGGGGAAAGAACAACAACAGGATCATCATCATCGTCATCATCAACGTCATCGTCATCATCATCTTCATCACTACTCAGATGTTTCTTAGCACGTTGATAAGAGACAGTCTGTACTTTTTTAGAAGGTATAGGATCTAAATTAAAAGAATCACATTGAAACATTTTACAAATATGTTTATTGGTTTTTATTTCTAATACCTACATGATTAATTAGTAACCTGTTGCAAAATAACAATACATTCAGCAAGGGAATAAAAAATTATTGAGAAAAAAAAAACATTTCTGCCATGAGAGTAATTTAAATAATTTTTATCAGTATTGCTCTGTATCTGCACCTTCAGATGCTGATATGTATAAAGTATGTATGTTTTACACATATAGGCACCCAAGGGTGTGGATATAGAGCAAACCGTTTTATCTTGCTAAAATTTCATTTTAAAAAACTAAAACATTTTTAGCATAAAACAACAACTCTGGTGGCTTGAATCATAAAATGACTAGGTTTTATTCCAGAGAATCATAAATCAAGAAATTCAAGTACTAACAGAGAAATGAATTTATTGAGCAAAAAATTATTGAGAAACCTAGGCCACAACATGAGGGCCCAAATGCTCTACCTATTTTCAAATATGAAATGCTTTCCTGAGAACATGGGTTCAATGAGTAATGAGTATGAGGAGAGAGATTCTGTAAAGTAAAAAATTGTTGCCCAGTTTATTAGATAAACCAACAGGAACCAGAAGTCAACTGGCAATCCTTTTTTATATTCTATAAAATATTTAAAAAAAAATGTTGAATAGAAATTTGATGAAGCCTTACCAGCACTGTCCATATGTTCATGCAAAATAGATAAATCCAATGGAGGCACCATTGGTTTTCTATTGTTGTTGGGTGAGTAACTGGGTGAGTGTTTATCATCCAATCGCTCACTATTCTCATCATATCTACCATGAGTTCCAACTGGGTGCATGTCTAGAAAACTTATACGAGATTTGATTGGTTTAGGTTTACTTTCACAGTTTTCATCTTCATCACAAGAGGAGGACGATGTGCTGGAAATTTCTGCAGAGTTAGCAGATACCATTTCTACAATATGAGGATGTTTAAATTGGGACAAACTGCTGCCACTGTTGTCTTGAGTGTAGCTGCGAATGCCACCACGATTGTCAGAGAGAGATGTCAAGCTTTTGCTATAATCGACTTTTGAATGAGATTTGTTGTGACTCTGAGACCAGATATTATAGCTACCACCAGATGCAGGTGTCTTGTGAATCTGAAAAAAAGTTTAAAAGATTACAATAGGCTTTTTTATTTTACAGAAAAATTTGTCAGTAATTAAAATAGATTTAAACTATTTTTATGATTATTACATTTTTGAAAACATTACAACTAAAAAAAAGTAAATAATTGTTTTATTTATAACGATAATGAAAATAGAAAAAAATTATTATAAAAAATGAATTCATCTTTTATTTATTTGTTTAATAGGTTTCGTTAAAGAGAACTTTAATCCTCTTTTTTAGGATTTTTTCTCTTTAATGAAACCTTTATGATTAATAAAATTTTGTCTAAATACACCAAATCTCTTATCCAATTCAGCATAAAGGTGTTAAATCTATGCTTTAGAAATTTTTCATTAAAAGTTTAAAAATACGTCACTTTTGTATAAGTTGATAATTGTTCATTGTATTTCTTTAAAAAAAAAACCGTGATAAAATAAATTGTTTCATATTTTTTTTTTACTATTTCTTTATCTTATCTTGTTTTTTTATACTTTAATTGTCTAAATGTCTCCAATTAAGGGGTTTGTCTTTAGAACTATAAAATTTCTAACCATACAGAAAAAACTGAACCAATCAACATTTAATGGCCCCTGTTGAACATTTACAAAGCCAATACAGTTGATGTCAGCACAGTTAGAAGATTGGTTTGTCTATTTCAGCAACAGAGACATGAGTGATGGATGTGAAAATGCACCACCTTGTTCATCGCTGGCAAAAATGCATTGAGAAAGGTGGTGGCTATGTAGAAAAATAAATTCTTGTGCATAAAAGGTTACTTGTCCTAATGTTACCACTCCCATCTTCTTAGCTGTTCAACTTTTAAAAAGTAGGTGGCATTACTTTTGGAAATGTTTAACTTAATACTTTTTCAATTGAACCATGAAGTATGAAATCCCACAGTTTTAAATTTGTAATGTATGGGTTGAAATAAATGCATAATGGTTCCATGATATTTGTTTCGGTTTCTGCCTTCCTTCAAATACGCAAGACAAAAGAAGTCATATAAACGACATGATACATACATAATATTCACTTCCTGATGGATGCTTGTTACTTCCTGTCTGTTGCAAAGAGTTGTTATCCAACCCACTAGAATCAAGTTTGTGGCAAATTCCATCAGAATCACCATCGGCCCAACTAGAAACAAAAAAAAAAAACAATTACAAAAAGATAAAAAATTGATTTAAAAACTAAATGAAGCAAAGAAAAAAAATAGTGAAAGATATAAAAATCTGGAAATAAATAAGTGATAAATTGCTACATTATATCCCAGATGAATCGTGATAATCTAAATTCCATTTTTTTTTTTTTTGTTCTTTTTAGTCCCATTCAAGATTATGTTAATCAAAAACATTTTGTCTTGGTTTTGAAGAGAAAAAATTAATGATAATTTTTTTTTTTCGATTGGTCTAAATTTGATTTAAGAATTACAAAATAAATGACCACTAATGAGACCTTAAAGTACACAATTTTATCCACAAAAAAAATATTCAACCTTAAATGATTCTAACAAACAAAACCATTAGATGTTAACAGCCTAATACCAATTCGTACATATATAATTAATAAATCATAAACACAAACCCA
Organism: Idiosepius hallami; assembly: GCA_034780655.1. Taxonomy (NCBI): domain Eukaryota; kingdom Metazoa; phylum Mollusca; class Cephalopoda; family Idiosepiidae; genus Idiosepius; species Idiosepius hallami. The sequence goes on along the minus strand of JAUZSX010000025.1, from coordinate 309,727 downwards.
CCACGTTTTAAACTTTTATTAAAATTGTTAATAAAACATAGTTTTAGTATCGTATGAAATAATTTTGTACTCTTTAAATTGAGAGTAACAACATTGCAAAAAATAATTATTCTTCAAGAAAAGTAGCATTTATTGTAGTAGAATTAAATTTAGTAATAAAAACTTCAGACATAATCCACACCTAATCTTAAAAAAAACAATTTTTTTTTTCAAAAATAAACAAAATTAAAATCATCCAAAAGAAACGATAAATAAGAGAGAGAAAGAGAAGAAAAATAACAAAGAAAGTTTTAGGTTCATGCGAATACTCTTTAAAAACTACTTACCACTCAATTATTCCATGTCGTGAATGTCCGTGATGAGTGTCAATATTCTTCATTTGATTCACCATACTTGAATGTTGCAAGGGTCGTCTACTTTTTGGACTTGCAACTTCTTCACTCTAAATGAAGAATTTTAAAAGTTTATTAAATCTAACAATCTTAGAAATAAGAGTCATCTAAATCAAATGGAACCAAAACATGCAAGTATTTGATAAAAAAAAAAAATTAAGAAAACATTTTAATAGATTATATAATAAAAGATAAGGCTCAGACAGAAAAAATATAATTTAAATCAATTTTAGTTCCTTGTTGATTATTTAGAAAAATAGTGTGGGTGTGTGCATTTATAGTTATTGTT
>JAUZSX010000025.1:292990-303648 GCA_034780655.1 Idiosepius hallami | reverse complement strand
TGGGGAAATACAGTATATACCTAAACATCAATGAACTCCTAATAAAATTTCACACACATAACAAAAACAAAAAAAAATTAGAATAAATAAATCTCCATTACTAGAAGTAGATAACAACATTACCATTTTCATAATATTCTAATTTCAATGAAGTTTATTCAAAATGAAAGTTTTTTATTTATGAATAACAAAAGTTTGAGTAATACTTGAAAATGACCAAAGAGCAAATCTGCCAAAACATTATGAAGATAACATTGCAGAAGAGAGTAAAAGTTTAAATAACTTGAACAAGTGAAGCATGCATGATCTCCCATGAACGCACAGTGAATGGAGTATTAAAAAAAGACATAAATAGTGATATTTTGGACAGAAACGTTAAATAGTCCCCAATAGGGGTGTTATTAGCCCACCAAAAGCTCAGGTGGACGCAAACCAGAGTTTTGTCCAGTTAAGAAATACTGAATTTACATTTGGGACAATTTCTTCCACATTTTGGCCAAGTTTTAAAAAAATCTAATGGATGGATGGGGCAAAAAGTGTCATTTTTGTCTATTTTGGGATGTTTTTGACCCATTTTAGGCTCCTGGGGACGCTACAAGAATTTTCATAATAAATTCTTTTTTCAACTATATTCATCTAAATATCAAAATACAGCTTGTGGCAAAATTTCAGAAAAAATTAGTGGACGGTTATCCGGCAATAGTCCAGATCCATGGACAGACAGACTCAGGCCACTGAAAACAAAGGTCCCTCTCTGATAAATCAGGGGAACAATAACTTTTAGATATTGTCTTTAACACAATGTCAAAATTAATTCTCAATTTTTTTTTAGTCTGAGAAGATTTAAAATAAAGATTTCTTACCTCAGTATTTCGGGCAGATCCAGCAGGTTCATTCTCATTGGCAAAAAGATCGTTATAATGAAGAATGAACTTGTGCACAATATTATTAGTGGTAGATTGATCTTTGAGGCCTGTTAAATCAGATGAACACCTATAATAAAAAACAAATAATTCAAGTAATATCATAGAATAAAATTCTATAAGTCAGCAAATTAGGAATTCAGTCGACTCAAGGAGCAAATTAGTGATGCCTTAGAAAAAATTAATTATTCTAGGATTTTAGAAGCTCATGGAAAAGTTGATTCAGAATGAGGAGGTATCATGTCAAAGTTTACAACTTAAACACTATCTGTTGGATTTGAACATTTAAAGCCAAAAGAATTTTTTTAAAAAAGTTAAAATTTAGAATAAATACCTAATTTTAGTCCCGCCTACCAACCCTACTCTCTATTTCTTACAAGATAGTTAAATATATATATATGAAAACATTTTTGGATGAAGGCAGGATCTAATATGCTGTTGAAAGAAAATGAAAAGAGAAAAAAAATTGAAATTATGAGGCCTGTCTAAAATGTATCCGACCTTAGACAAGAAAAAATATTCGACATACCTAACGGAATTTGAATCCTAATCACCCTTAAAGTAGGCCCCTTGTGTTTGCACATAGCCCATTGATCATTCCACAGCTGGAAACACCTCTGGAAGTCTTCTTTTGTAAAAACATTCATCTCCACCATTCCATTCCACATAATCTCTTTTCTACTCTCAAAACATGATCTTTTCAGTGTCATCTTCAATATTGGAAACAACCAAAAGTCATAAGGAATCCTTGTCTGGAGAGTAGGGAAGTTGGCAAATGATTGGAATTCAATGTTTGGCCAAGAAATATTGGATCAAATGTGATACGGATACATGGGAGATGGAAAAATGAAAGTCAGATAATTTCTAGACAGTAAAAGTATTTTGGTACAAAGTGACACCACATCATGGTCTCTATTATGCATTAGAAAAGCAAAGGTCGGATACATTTTAGATAAGACTTGTATATTTTATGAACAAACCTGAATACATTAGGTCCAAAGACAATGGCTAGCACCATGGGCCCCATTTTGTTTTCTTCTTCATGTTGTGCCACAAGCACAAGAAAGTTCAATAAGTACTTCAATAGATCATAATTTTCTTCAGGTAACTCATTGAATTCTTCTCTGACCTTTTTTACATAATCCTCTGCATTAGTATTTAAACCTAAGAAAACAAAATAACAGAAATTAAAAGTCTTACTCTATCAACACCATTGCATTTAAATGGATTCATTCCATCAAACATTATTAGATCTATACAAATTTTTTATAATTCTTTTCAGAAAATCCTGTTGTGAAATTAAAAAATATATAATGATATAAGACAAATGTTAAAAATTATAATTCATGTTAAAAGTATGGTAGAAAATAAAATTAAATATAAATTTTAAGTTTATTTATAAATTTCATATCATTTTTTACATCTTTTAAAATAAATATTTTTAAGTGTTTACTGATTAATATACTTGAGAAGAGAGCTACAAAATTGATTGAAATTTAAAATAAAATAATTTCCCAAGGGAGGTAACTGATTCATGATTCGATTTCATACAATTTCTACACCATTTTTCAAAATTATCTAAACAAAAAAAGTTAAAAGTAGAATTACAAGTTAAAATCTAATATTGATTATATTATAATTATAAAATGTTTTTCATATTCTTATTAAAGGTTTTATTTTTAAGGTTTTATTTTTATCTATTAATTAGAACTTTCTTCATATGCTGATTAGAAACTTAAAAAAATATCTTTAGATGTTATATTACAAATCATTACCTAATCTTTCACCCATAAATGTTTGGAAAAATGAAAATAAAAATTTTTCAAAATTCAACATATGTAATGCTAAATGCCTAGTTACTAAAAGTGTTCAGTTGTTTATTACTTTTAATCATTCAGATATGTACTTTTCAAGTGATATTCAATGAAAAGGTTTAGAAAATTAAATTATATTGAATGTTAAATCACCTATAATTTTCATAGATGAAGAATATGCACGCTTCCGAGGTAAGCCTTCTCTTTCCCACAGAATCTTTTACCAAAGCCAAAAAGCTTCAAATCAAGTTAAAAATCTTTCATGTCATGACTGTAAAATTTTTTAGTAAACTTTGAACAAAATTATTCATCTTGATCCACCTGAAATGGATTGTTTACTCTGATAATATGCAAGTGTTAAGCTATGCCAAATGAACCAATTATTTCTTTTGTATTAAGGATTGAACACGGATTAAATAAACGGTTTCAGATTCTAAGAAGATTTCCTAAATCAGCTTAAACATTGTGTATAACAACAAACAGAAGAACAGTAGTCCCAAAACTAAATAACAAAAATTATCTAGCCTCATTAAAAAAATTGTAAAACAGAATTGCTATTGCATTTTACATTAATGGTTGACATATACTTTATTTAGTCCACTTTTTTTGTTTATGAGTGTTTTCTAGCTGGATAATGCCAGATGATTGCTAGAGAATAGATTTCATTCTTTGATGAGGGCATATTTTTCTGAAATGAGGCATTTTAATTTTTAGAAGACAGTAAAGAAAACGTTATCAATACAACAACAACACCCCAAAGAATTGCGAGACTTACTTTCGTGTATATTGACAAATTGTTTGGTCATATGTTCAGGGATTACAGAATCAGGCAATTCACGAAGAAATAATTTAAGGAGTCCAGCAACAGCCATCACATCCCCATCTTCGGCCAAATCTGCATCCCCCGTTTGATCAAAGGATGTGCGCAGTTTTTCAATGATGCGAGCGCTACCATTGACCCGGAAGATGCCCTCTTGGTCATATCCTGAAGAAAACAAAACACATTTTTTGATAAGAATTTTTAAAAATAAACATATCATGGTCTTATTTCAATATTTTCATTCACTGATTTTTTTTTTTAATTATCAAAATAGCCAATGAAAAATAAAAAAATATATGTATTCAGAATTATTTATTGTCTAATAGAAATTAAATGTCTTTTTTATATTGATATTCTATCAATACAATTAAGTAGAAGACTGAAGAAAAATAAATACAGATAATTTTGAAAGCTTTTTTAGGGAAAACAAATCAGTTTTAAAGTACAATAAAAAAAACTGTTAATTTATATCAGAAAAACAGATATTAAAACAGAAGAAAATTCAGATGTAAATATTCGTCTCATCCATAAAATTTTGTTAAAATCATTGAAATAAATATAAATATAGAAATAATTTATATATCATGTAAATTGAAACAATAGTGCAAAACAAGTATATTATACTAAATAGAATCTTTTATAAAACACAAAAACTTGAAAAAAAAAACATCATAAAATACATTTAATGAATGATTAAAAAGTATTTCTTTTGGTTTTAAGGAAAAATTCAAACAATATAATGATTTGAAACTTTTAACATTATATTCATCTAGAAACCATTACTATTCTTTTTTCAAGTTTTATTTAAAGCATGAAATATTGATATTCTTGGTGTTTATGATTCCTACCAATAAATGTGCAAAAATAAAACTATAATTGTTTTTAATCAAATTATATTTGTTTTGCTTTTTTTCTAAGTGGAACAGTGTCTTTTTTAGTTATTATTATTCATCTTAAATTTTCAATCATTCAATCAATTTTCCTCAAAAAGAATAGTTAATGTTTGTATTTTTTTTTAACAATCTCAAACAAATCTATTTGATCACATCAAAATAACTTCAGTAAAAGGAAATCGAAATGATTATGATTTATCCAAACCATAATCCTTTTGATTTGGATGGGAAAAGTTCATCTTTTCATGAAAAACGGCTGAATCATACATTTCTAGCTTCTATCTAAATATTTCTAAATAAGGATTTGGTTTTCAGAAGGTCATGCCTAAAAACAATTTTAGACAGGCATAATTAGCAATTAATTTTATCAAATAATTGGGTCATGACAATAATTTAGCATATAGGTCACAATTAGAAAAAAACAATAGAATTATATAATTTCATCCTGGTAACAAAGTTATTTAGTATAAAATGACGACTAGAAAAAAACATAAAACCCACGATGGTATAGTTTAAATCCATTAGGTTGGCAACTAAATTCTTGCCGTTTTGTTTAAATCTATCACTGGTAGTTTTCATTTTCAGAGAGAAAGAGAAAGGTTAAGACAGAAAAAGGGAGTGAGAGAGTGTTTGAGAGAGAGAGAGAGAGAGTGAGAAAAACAAAAGAAAGGGGTGTGAATAAAAGAGAATTATAGAGAAGGTGGGAGAGAAAGAGGGCATAAAAGAAAGAGAGGGAGTATAAATTTAAACAAAAATGGTAGGAATAATATTAATGAAATTCAGAGTTTGCTTGCTCATTGTTAAAAGAGCAGTGCCTTGAATTTAATGGTTCAATTTATTTTGTTTTCAGTATGTTTTTATTCTTTATTTTCTAGTTGTTTGTTTTATATATATTTCAAAAATAAAACATCTGTAAAATGAATAACCTAATCATAGATAAAGTTTTACCATTGTTTTCAATATGTTCACAGATCTTCTTCACAATAAGAGGCACTTTTATCCCATCTGGAGCTTGTCTGACAAGATCTTCCAGAGGAACTCCAAATGTCTTGTTGCTACCGTGAGGAACTGTCTTCTTCTTGGTCCCGGGGCTCAGCAGCTTCCGCACCCTATCCATACAGGCATTAACACCCTCCGCCTCGGTCTATAAACAGATAAGAATTTAATATTAAACATACAACCCTGTTTTTTTTCTTTCTAATAAATTATTTAGCTTATGATGTAGAATACAGAATAAATAAGTAAAATTTGGTACAACATTTAAAGCTAAAGAAAATTTTCAAATAAATAAAAATTCTTTCTAATTTTTAAGATTTTAGGACAAAAAATGTATTGAATTCCTTTTAACAAAAGTAATCTTATCTTTTTTTTTATCTTGAGAGAATTTTTAAAATACAGTGGAACTTCAGTTTTCAAGCGTCCTGGGGCTCATACAAATCTATATTTCAACCCTCCCCCACTTTCCCTAAGAAATGTTTGTATTGGTTTTGGAACAAAATTTGGATTTCATATTGGACCCATTAAATAAAAATGCATGAAATATGCAATGGGAGATGAAATGATAAAAAACGATTTTTATTATATTTTATTATAATTTCTATTTGTAATGTTGATGTTTATTAATATGATTACAATATATACCAAAATAAAAGGCATTTTTCATGAGGAATAGAGCTTTTAAGTGGGCTGGAATGGATTAAAATAGTTTTATTCCTTACAGATTAAGATTTCAGATTTTAAACAAATCACTTTATTTTCTTGTTCCTTAAGAAATTAAGTTCGAGAACTGAAGCACCATTGTACAACCATGCTATTTTTTATACCATTTAAACAAAAATACTTTTATTAAATAAGTATTCTATGAAAACAGGATTGGAAAAAAGATTTTTTCTACATGTAAAACAATGGAATAAAACAGATTTACAAGTTCATTAGTTCATCTGTTAAAACAACTTAAGACAAAACATTTAATGATATTGCTTGAAAATACAAACAAAAAAAATTTAAATGAAAAAGAAATCGATAAGACTTTTGAATCGCAAATTAATTGGTTTATTCGTTCAAACAAATTCAAGGATTTTGTAGTTGTTAACTCAAGGAAAATTGTACATTCTAAATAATACAAAATCAAACATTAATATTTGTAATTGTTTATACACACACACTCACACATTTATATGTAAAGGTTGAATAAATAAACATAAATAAATACAGCTCTAAAATCGTATTGAGCACTTTTCTTACTCATTACAGCACACTGTAGCTCCTCTTTCCAGCATCAAGGAATATACAATACACTTTATACTTACATACATACATATTTTAAGACAAACAATTTTTTTAAATAATGCTTCTTGTCCAAAAGGCTGTATTTCTGTTATTCTTTCAACTTTTATTTTTCTCTATCCTTGCTTTTATCGGTTTTTATCTGTTTATTTTGCCACTCATTTCAACTTATTTGGTCAGAGAACTTACACTCTACATTAATCAAAGTATAAGTGGATTATTACCATAATTTATATAATATATATATATACATCAGACATATTTCATAGAAAAAAAATTCTAATTTTTCTTTTTAACATTTTTAAATCAATTTTTTTCTTGTTTTCTAACAAGAAACTTAGGAGCTAGGTTTAGTGTTTTAATACCACCCCAAAGCTTTTTAAAAACATTTTTAGTCCTCCCATCCTCAGGGATCAACATTTTTGTCAGTTACATCCTAGGACTTAGTGTTTTGATCTGATGTGTTTATTATTTTTGGTTGTAGTTATAATTTATTTTTCCTTAGTTTTTTGGTTTTTGCAATGTGTCAGAATAATGATATTCTGCTTAAATGTGTGTGTGATTAAAAGATGTAAACACATCTAGTCTCAAGAATTTTATCTTTTCTAATTTCCTGATGAGGGTCTTTGTATCTGGTCCAAATTTCTTTATCAGTCCGAAGTACTTTCAAGCCTGAGAGAATTTGGGAAAAAAACTGTAGACTAGGTGAATCTATTTATATATTTTGTAAACTGAAAATAAATTTTAAATAGATAATTTATTTGGTAGAGTTTTAGGGTTAGGCCTCATCACCAAATCAGATACCAAAAATTAATGTTTTCAAAAATAAAAAACACTTAGGTAATGAATTTAAAGTTTAATAATTTGATTTTTTAAACATATATCAATCATTTTTTTTTTATTTGAAACCTAGTTAATAAACGCATCTAACAATTTTGTTGCTAAATTTTTTTCAAAATTAGTTTTTTAAATAAATGCCACAGCTAAAATTTGTGAATTCAAAAGTTAGATACATCTATGAATATATTTAGATTTTAAATCCTAAAAAATTAAAAACATCTATATAATTATCATCATACTTCTGATAAAAAGACATAAGAAACATTTGTAAAAATCTTATTTAGACACTCAGAATTTTTTTTAATGGAAAAATATTTTGAATTAAATGATATATTTAAATAGCCATAGGATTATATTCTATCAATTTAAAAAATAATTCTAAAGTAAAATGTTTTTTAGTACATCAGGAAATAAAAAAAACTAAATCTTTTTACTAAATGAATTGGAAAAATATGCAATGAATGGCTATGTTGAAAACAAAAACATTTTTTACATTTCATTTATATGAATTTTTAATCCTTATTTTAAGATTTGTACTGAAATCTTTAAGGTAGTACTGATCCACTGGAAACGTACAGACTCCTGATTATAAATTTATGAAATAGTAAAGTCATAGAAAAAAAAAAATTCAACAGGACATGGAAAATACAAATTTAAACGAACACACATACACACACACACACACGGATCAGCTAAGCAAACCAGAATCAAAAACACTGCAAAATAGACAGATATAGCAATTCATGGAATATGACATTTTATTTATATATATGTACCGCTAATTTCTAAAGATTCTCATACAATTTAGATGTTTGTTTTTTTTTACTTAATAAAGATAAAATTAAAAAATAACACTAAGAATTTCAAAAACAACAATAGCTGTGACACATGCATAAAAGCGGGCATTAGTTTCATTTATTTTTGCATTATAGAATTATCAAAGAATATTTGCCATTTTCGATCTATACAGAAAGATGTATTACTTATATTCTTTAAGGAATTTTCAATAGGCAAAACAGTAATGCTAATGATAAAAATAGTTTGGCTATTACAATTAACATTACTAAAAGACTTTCATTAAAATTGTTGTTTCTATTATTCAAAGTTATTATATTTACTATGACTACTACTAACACAGCTGCAGTAAAAGACAAAGGCAAAACAGAATAACAGATTGATATTAGAAGCAGCAGGAACATACACCGTCTTTTTTCGTTAGCTATCCCTATTTTGTACAGCACTCACCGTTAAAAAACTTACCAAAAATCATCTAAAAAGAGAAATGGCTGTAGAGAAATGTCAAAGAAAAAAAAGGAATTGAATAAAATCCAAAGGGAAAATAGTAACAAGGAATTTATCTTAAAGCATTTTACAAAACTGGTTTTGTAATAAAATAGTGAATTATCAATTTTGATCATGATATTTCACAGCACACAATAAACGAAAGCATTCAGTAAAATTCCAAATAAATTAATACAACTTTCAATAGATATTTTTAGGTTGAAATTTTAACACTTCATTTCTAATTCACATAAAATTGTTTATTCTCATATTTTAAATATAACAAGGAAAAAAAACAAAAAACAAAGAACTCTTTGGATTGTTCGTTGCATTAAAATACTTGTCTATGGATCATATGATGATTTTTTAAAGATAACACAATAATCAATATATATTACTTGAAAAAAAAATTATAGAATTACATTTTCAAAGAAGAAAGTTCAACCCAACAGCTGAAAAATCATCTAATACATATTGTAAGTAAACTTAGTAGGTATTTTTTGATGTTATTACACTACGTTTCGGCCTAGTCACCCTCAGGCCTTCTTCAGGTGTTTCTTTTTAACCGTAACCACAGTTAGGGATGCTGGGTCTCTCGTCCCCGAATCCTTAGTAATCACTGCCTTCCGTAGTTGTTGTCTATAGAACCGCGTTATTGTGACCAAGTAAATCCCTCTGACAACAAAAGTCCGAATAATAAAGTTAATACTAAAATTACGATGCCTCATCTCAAAAATAAAAATAAAACTATGAATGTAGAGCCTGTTCAGTACTCAGAGGGGTGACCACTTAGGAATATCAGGTACTTTACCAGGCTAGTTGGAAATACGGTCAAGTCAAGTTAAGCAACATGTGGCCTGTTCAAGACTAAGATGGGTGACCACTTAGGAATATTAAGTACTATACCAGGTTAGTCAAGTCACGTTGGACTCACCGCTTCCAGCCAGATCACCTAAGTTAAGCAACCTAGAGACTGTTGAGTACTCAGATGGGTGACCACTTAGGAATATCATGTACTTTACTAGGCAGGTTGGAAGTACGGTCAAGTCAAGTTAAGCAACATGTGGCCTGTTCAGGACTAAGAATAGTGACCACTTAATAATAACAGGTACTTTAATTGGCTAAGTCACGTTAAAGACACCGGTTTCAGCCTGATCACATTAGTTAAGCAACGTAGAGTCTGTTCAGTACTAAGATGGGTGACCTTTTAGGAATAACAGCTACTTTACCAGGCTAGTCAAATCACGCGGAAGACAGAGGTTCCAACCAGATCCCCGAAGTTGAGCAATGTAGAGCCTGTTCAGTACTAAGATGGGTGACCACTTAGGAATACCAGTGACTGTACCAGGTTGGTTGAAAGTACGGATAAGTCACGTTGTAGTCACCAGTTCCCTTTAGATCACCTAAGTTGAGCAACGTAGAGCCTGATCAGTAGTATGATGGGTGACCACTTTGGAATATCAATTACTATTCATGCTAATCGGAAGTACGCTCAAGTCATGTTAGAGACACCGGATCCCGCCAGATCACCGAAGTTAAGCAACGTAAAGCCTGTTCAGTACTGAGATGGGTGACCACTTCGAAATATCAGGTACTTGACCTGGCTGCTTAATGGTTCTTAGTATGATCAGTCGAATACTTAATGTACTGAAAGACCTTCCCTCTGAGCGTCTTGTGTGTGCGGAGGTGGCACTGTTACTAAGCAACGGTCCTGGATAATGTTCTTTTTTTTTTTTTTAATTAAACAACATTTTGCCCAAAGACCTTCACAAACTTCGCGATAATCTGAAGATAAATTAAT
>JAUZSX010000025.1:269943-281607 GCA_034780655.1 Idiosepius hallami | reverse complement strand
TAAATAAATTTACATTTTCTGACCTTGTTTTTTTAATTTTTATTTTTTCCTGCTATTTTGCTGTTACTTTTGGTCTACTGAGACCTCTTTTTCTCTTCTATGTTGTGTATGATCGTAATGCAGGAAAAAATAAAAATTAAAAAAACAAGGTCAGAAAATGTAAATTTATTTAATTATTGAAAGTTTTTGGTTTAGTCAACCAAACTGACTTCCTGCCACTGCTATTATTTTTTGCATCTCTGAGAACCATCAATCATTCATCTTGGATTCTGCTTATAGTTTGATAATTTACCATTGTCAGTCTTTAATATCGTCTAACAATTTTATATTGGACTTATTTATTTCTATTATTGGACTTTGATTGTACTTAACTTGCCCCATTCTTACGAGGAATATTGGCATGAGATAATTAAACATTTGTTGTTTTAATTTATTTTTTGTTTATTTATTCTGGATTTAAAGTTTTTCTTAATTTAAAAAAAAAAAATTCTTTATTTTTACAGGCCTTGGTTTAGATCAGTTTCGCAAGTTTGACCCTAAGGTATGTTGTGATCTAATCCACCTTTTTTTTTTTTTTCAATTGGAATTTCACTCTTGTATTGAGATTTATTGATTCTTTTCTTGTTTTATTTATTTATTTTTTTTTTTATAGTTTTGTGTCCCCCCCCATTCTGTTGAATGTGTTTACCTTCCTTATAATTACCCCCCCAAAAAAAATCTTTGAATCAAAATACATATAACTATTTGTAAAAATAATGCTTCAGTTATTCATACTTTACTTAATTCAATGATTGATTTTTTAATTTTTATATTTTTTCAATACTTTTTATAAAACTAATTTTATGCACAAATTTCAAATTTAATGATTAAGACACAATATTTTTGCGTAGGTTCTGTATGTGTATCTATCAGAAATCAGAATAATCAATAATTAAAGTTCATGCACTCTTTACGCCACAGTCCTGTTTGTGAAAATCTGATGAATTATTGTAAGATTTATTAAAAATTTTCAGTTAAATATTTATACCTTTTTTCATATAAATTTAACTTACAAACATTGGAAGAAAAGTCATTTTTATCTAATGAAGACGTGAATTTGTTTAAAACGTTTATATATAACTCAAAATTTGTTTTATTACATTATAATCACCAAATTTACCTACACATGTGAAAATGAAAGAAAAAATAACAACTGAACAAATTTACGCTAAGAATATTAAAAAAGTTTAAAATAGAAAAAAATCAAGACATTAACTTTTTTTTGGTCTTTTTTCCACATCTTGGTAATTTGATGTTTTCTTTTGTTGCAATTAAAACACCTAAAGAAGGCCTGAGGGTCACTAGGCCAAAACATTGTGTAAGAAAACATCAAATTACCAAAATGAGGAAAAAAAGTCTAAAAAAAAAAACCAGTTAATTTCTTTATTATGATACTCCATCTCAAAATAAAAATAATAACAGAAAAAAATCAAGTAATGAAAAATGAGGTGATTTCAATTCTAAACTTGGATCAAAGTGAGGAAGATGAGAAAAATAACTATTAATAATATTGACCCCTTAATAACATAAGTAGTCCCACAAAATATTGATCAATCATGTCTAATTTTGTTTTTGTATTTAAGCAAAATCTTTACTTTCTCTTAGTTTTATTACACACTTGTTTATTCTATCATTTACATTTAATAGTTATTGTAGTAAGTATTTTTGATAAACTTTTTCAAGGTCACATATATGATTTTGTAATTATATCCATATATTAAATTATTTGCACTAAATAATGCTCAGGATAATTTATGACAAAAGTATGGATAATTTTTTACTCACTCCCACAGATACAATTTATTACTAGTTTTATTTATTTCTATATGAGTTACCCTTCTAAACTGTTTTTTAGTTAAGCTCCATTCATTTTAAAACTTGTCATATCAGAAAAAGCTATATATATCTACATATAAGCTTTAAAAAAATTTGTAAAACTATTACATAAACATGATAGGTGATTTATGTGACGTTGTGTGTTAGACCAAGATATTATTTGTTTATACTGTTTTTATAATTATAATTTAATAGGTAAATTATGAGATATTAATATATTAGACCAAAATATTCTATTTGCTTATGCTGTTTTTATAACTATAGAAATTTATAGAAATTGAATCTTTTTGGCATGTAGTACAAATATAGTTTTAAAAATGAAAATTTTTCTACATTAAAATGCAAAAAGTGATAAGAAATCTTTATTTTTTTTTCAAAGTTAAACGTATAGTACGATCCTTATGAATTTCAATATTAATAATTTTTTTTCTTCATATAATCTATATGTAACAATAAATTCATTGTTTTCAATCAATAAGCAAAATATATGATTAAATGATTAAATTTAATGTTCTCTACTTCTCAATACTTGTCTTTGTTTTTTTTTTCTCTTTTCATTTTATTTTTTCCTCGTTTACCTCAAATTTCTGTCGTGATAAACAGAACGTAAGTGTGTGTATACTGCTTGAGTTAAATTCATTTCTGAACTAGTGAACAATTCTGTTTTCAATATTGAACGCAGATTAGTTTTCAAGATTTGAATTTGTTACAAAAATATTCTTGTTTTAACCTGTATGTCGTTTGAGAGAATGATGTTCATATACTAAGAATTCTTTTTTGTTTTGTTTTTAATTAAAAACACTTAGCTATTGATATCAACAATTAGTCATTTAATGGTAACTCTGAACGTATTTTATATATCATGCTAAACTAAACAGAAATTGATAAAATATCTATGTACATTTCAGAGATGTGGTGTTATTTACATTATTTTCTGTTGTACCTATCTATATTACTGTTATAGTGTTAGATAATAAAATGATGTGGACACAGGAGCTATGGAAACAACGTGTATTGAGCAAGATTACAAGAGGGACAAGAGAGCAAGACCTTTGCTCCTCCACCCAGGCATTAACAGAAAACCGTCCGAGTAACATGCCAATTTCTGACTAGCACGTACCAGTATTCATTTCAGGAAGTGACGTCATCGGGTCGTCCACCAATTCCGTACGGGGGGGGGCGTCGCCAACAATTACTTGGTAGTTCTTAACTTTCTCTTTGAAACGTATTCAGTGGGATACGTTTTGCCAAATTTGGTAAAACTCTTTGAATTTAATGGCTTGAAATGGGAGATTTTATCACTATTTCCAGCTAGCTATATCCAAAAATAGGCAGCGAGGTGGAGCATTGGTAAAAGCTCAGACTATGGAATCATATTACATGAGTTCAAATCCCAGTCAAAACCATTACATTCACTTTTAGCTGCCTCTGGAAGACGGGGCTTGTTAACTCAAGAGAGTACCTCATCTAGGTGAAGGACAATGATTTCAAAAGGGCCTCCAGATTAGGGGTTGAGAATAGGGCTAGCAACTCTTTCTTGTAAAAACAAGTATGCTACAGAAATAGCAAATAAAAAATTTGCTGCCCAATGCACCACTGGGTGTAATGGTTGAGGAAGAAGAAGCTCATTGGCACAGTCTGGTTCTTCACAATTTTTTCCAAACTCATTCTGACCCACCAAAATGTGAAAGATAAACTATTTGAACAAAGCTCTATGCAGAAAAAAACAAATACACATACATACACTTCCTCGGACTTAAATGACTTTACAACTGTTGATAAGCTGATAAACTGAACAATCAATCAGTCATATTGGTAATGAATAATACCCTACATATGTGGGTACATTATTTGTGTCCGTCTCTTTAGAGAACATCCTGAACAGGAATCATTCAAAATGAGATCAATGTTTCTTGTAAACTGAATAAAATATTATATTATAAGGCAGTTGACGTGGTCCAGTGGATAGACAATCGGACCACTAAGCGGTTTCAAATCCAAGTTGTTCTGTCTACGCTAACATGTCGACTAATACCCTTGGGAATGGTATGAAGCCCTATCTTCCTTCCAGCTATGGGTTAAATACTGCAAGACCTCAACAGCGGAGGATGTCCACAGTGACACAACGGCACTGAAGGCGGATGGCCTCCAGTCGTTGTGGTTCTCACCATGCCATTGGAACCAGGTCCTCCTCTGCTAAGGGGCCATGTGGTGACTGCAGATGCATCAGTTTCCCCACGTTAAAAGATATTTTGCACAGCGTCTTCCCGAAAGGATCCACAGAGACCAAGATGGAGGACAGTCATACTCAATAACAAGTGACCGCCAATGAATGAATCAATGAAAATATTATAGTAGTTAAAACACAGTGAATGGAACGAATTGAGGACAACAGTTTAAAACCTTTAAATATTGTAAACAATGCCACTATTTTCTGATTGCTTCTTCAAGTAGTGTTTTTTTTTACATATACAGAGTGTTCCAAAATGGTTGACCCCATTCTAAATGCTGATATCTCATAAACTACTTGATTGATCTTAATGAAACTAAATACACTTTCTGTTTAAGATCATAAGTTTCATTGGTTAAATTTACAAAGAAAAGTACAAATATTTGTTGGTTCTGTGAGAGATTTTTACAAATGTTCAATTTCTTCATGTGATTATTTCCTCTGGCGTTAGGTTTTGGACTAGTCTTCATACTCCCTCTTCCACGAGCTCGAATACTGAGTTGACCTGTGCAGAATCACAGGCAAACCTCATAATGAACATTGAGGAAAATCTGTCATAAAACCAACAAAAATTTGTACTTTTCTTTGTAAATTTAACCAATAAAACTTATGACCCTCAACATAAAGTGTACTTTTTTATTATTTATAGAGCAAAAATTCTAATAAAATAACAAATAAATGTATCATGTTTAAAAGAATGATTTTTTAATCAAATAAAAAATGTTCAATTTCCCTGTGTAATATTCATCTCTGGGGTTATGTGAAAGGACTAGTCTTCGTACCTCCTATTCCAGCTAGCATTTAAGAACTGAAACCGAGAATTACAGTTGCATTGGAAACTGTTACCAAAGACATTTCTGTGTAAATTTAACACATAAAACCATAAAATATGGCCTTCAACATAAAGTGTATTTAGCTACATTAAGATTCATCCAGTAGTTTCCGAGATATGGGCATTTAGAATGAAGTCAACCATTTTGGAACACCCTGTATATTGCTTATAATACCAAAACTTATAATTGCTTCTCAATTTAGTCCTAGCTGTTGCAAATAATTTTAGATATGAGTTTATATATAAATTAATCCAAATTTGTGCATGCATTATAAATGACTATTTCAAAACGTCTCCGATTTTATTTGTTTTACATAGAAATGTATATTTTAAAATATTTGATAGAAATGTTTGCATGTAGTATGTAAAAGAATAAATAAATAAACCTGTATTTGAAAGAAAAAGAATTGTTTATAGCTTTTTAGTTGTTTGTAGAAATGATAGTTTGGCTTATATTCTAATATTCTTTATTTGTGTTGAATTGTTTAAAATTATTTGAAATTCTTCCATTCAATCCAGTCAGTTGCATTTGCTTTTGACATCTTGCATAAGTTTTTTTAATTTTCTGATGATTTGGAGAGAAGGTCTTCATTTTTTATCAATAATATTTCCCATTTTTAAAAAAGTGAGAAACAAACATTTTTAAAGGGGAAAAACTATCTATTTTCTAATTTAGTTCAAAAAAAAAATTAATTAATTTTTTTTTTAAAGGCTTAAATGATGCATAGATTTTGTTATTATATTGAACAGAGACATTGAGAGACCAGCAGCGTGGGGATATGTTTGAAAATGAGGTAATATCCTTGAAATGCTATTCTGTCACTACTTACTTTGTATAGACTGGATCCCTACCTGAAAATCTGCAAACTTTGATATAAGAGTGAGTTGGAATGATAGACTAAGTTGTTTAACCAAATATAAGTAAATGCTTACTTTAATGTCAAATTCAGAAAGTACACATCAGATAATTATTTGTGCAGAAAAATTAACTTTTTTTTCTCAAACTAAGCTTAGCTTTGGCTTAGACAAATTATCTGTATAATACTAAATTGTCTTGATGAATTCGAATAAGTTACACCTCTTGGTTCTGCAATCCCCCGCATGTCATCAGTGCTATAAATCCACATGCCTAAGGGTTTCGGACATTAAAAAAAAATACAGCAAATCTTTTCAGTGGCTGGCCCGACCAAATGCTATCAAACATTTAGCCCATGCAAGGATTGAAAAAAAAGATTTGCGTGGTTATTTTTATTGAGAAAACGTGGGATATTTGATGTTGCTTTTCAAGGAGTGGGGTACTAAGACGATTTTTTTTTTTTTTTTTTTTTTTACAAGAAAGAAGTAGATAAAAACAACAAAAACTACTATTGAATTTTGACACACAATTTTTATTTAATTAATAATGAAAAAAACTTACTTAAATTGAGCCACGTTACATCATAAAGTTAATATAAACTCGCAGAAGCCGTGTAAATTCCTTAGCAGTTTATAACTTAAACCTCACATAAGCATGAACCTTTTCATCGCATAAACAATGAGAAACTTCCTACAATATAAAAAAAAATCAGGCTCTTATTAATTCAGATCTGACTGCAAATTAAAACCAATACTTTTTTAAAATGTAACGATAAAATGACATCCATCTTTTTTTCTCTTTCCAATTTTTCTTGGCTCTACCTATTATCCAATCAAAAGTTTGTTTTAGAATTCTTTTTATCATCTTTAAACCCCTTTTTTATCTTTTCTCCTCTCCGCGTGTCAGAAAATACGAAACCAACCAATGTTTTTTTTTCTTTTTTAATTTCAAATGTTTTTGAAAATTTTGATGTTTTCATTGAATTTACATAAATTCATACACATCCCTCCGTTCCTAAACCATTACTGTAAAACCTTTCTTGTCTCTTTTGTCACCCTCAAAATAAATAACGAATGTTATTGTTATTCATTTTATTAAGAAAATTATTAAAGAAATCCATACACATCCCTCTGTTCCTAAACCATTACTGTAAAGCCTCCATTGTCTGTTTTGTCACCCTCAAAACGAATGTATTGTTATTTATTTTATTAAAAAGATTATTAAAGAAATTCATACACATCCCTCTGCTCCTAAACCATTACTGTAAAACCTCTTTTGTCACCCTCAAAATAAATAACGAATGTATTGTTATTTATTTTATCTTTTTTGCCTGTAGAAGGATTCATTGGTGAGTGAAGTGTCCCTTTGGAATTTTTTCCTTTCTTCAAAAAAACCCACTGACTATTAATCATTTACATTTTTGTTGTTTTTTATTATTATTATTATTATTATTCTTTAAACTTGTGGAATGCAATTTTTTTTTCTGATTTCATTTTGAATGTCTTAAAAATATCAAATAAAGGCATTAAAAGAAAATAATTTATTTTCAAAGTTTTTTTACAAATTCAATTATTTTTATCTTCATCATTGTTGTTACGTAAATTCATATGATTTGCACATTTGACCAAATAATACTGCCATGCAATTATTGAAATACAAATTACCAAAGAAATAGCTTTTAGCGCAGCACATATCATCATCATCATCATCATTATTATTATTGTTGTAATTATTTTTTTTAATTAGTAACTGCTTGCCTTTCTGTTTAGGTATTTTTTTCTTAACAGCAAGCGCTGTTTACAAATGCAATGATTTTTTTTTTATTTCTTAAATAATTTAATCTTGATTAATTATACACAGGTTCCTTCATAATTATTATTACATTTGGGTTTTTTTTTTCAGTTTATAACTCTTTTATGACTTCAGGAAATAAACAAATAAATAAAAAAAACATTTTTTTGAAACAGAAACACCAGATTTGTTGCAATAAATTACTTATTCGGTTTTACATTCATATTTTTAAAAATTCTTTACTCACAAATTCTTTTAACTGATTAGAAAAACTCTTCCAAAAAAAATCAACACTTCAATTAATATGTAAAATATAAGGGTTTGTACAGACTTGAAAAGGCCTTGGTTTTATTATTGACTTGAAAAAGGCCTTGATTTTATTATTGACTTGAAAAGGCCTTGACTTTATTATTGACTTGAAAAGGCCTTGATTTTATTATTGCCTTGAAAAGGCCTTGAAAATATAGAAAATGTTAGGAAAAGATTTGTGAAAAAAAATGAACTAAAAATTCTATTTTCTTAATTAAAGAGTTTGTTTTCTTTTAAAGATAAACTAAGGCCACTTTTTTGGCCTTACCTATTTAATTTTTTGTTGATTGCATTCATTTCTAAACTAAATAAAGTTTTAAGGATAAACAATCTTGTTTTAAGGAAATTTCATGTCATTTTTTTCACAATATCAAAACATATTTTACAAAACTTATATGTTAGTTTTCACTCAAATACTTCACATATGTTTTCATTGGATTTATGGCACAGCATGATATAACTGTAACACTGATTTTTCATAATTTTTTTTTATTTTTACTTTTGACAAACTTATAAAAATAGCACTTCAAAATTTAAGCTAACCATGGATTTATAATTGCCGTAACAGCCTTTTTTTCTAATTGAATTTATTAACAAATGAACCACCATATTTTTACAATTTAATTTTGGATTATCAATTATTTACATTATTTTGTTTATCTAATAAATTGTATGTATACAAAACAACTGGGAACTTTTGTAATGAACAGGATTTTATAGAACTGTAATAAGATGTGAAGTTCTCAATTATATTCTTTTAGATCAACAGCTAAAAATTTATAAAATGTGATTCACATTTTTTGCACTTTTTTTTATATAGAATAATAGATATTAAAAAAGTGCAATGAATGTCAATCACTTTTTTTATAAAATTTTAGCCTAAAATAGTAAAAAAAATATGTATAAATTTTTAGACTAAAAGAGTAAAAAAAAAATATGAGATTTTAGCCTAAAATAGTAAACAAATATTTAACAATTTTTATCCTAAAATAGTAGAAAATAAGTATTCTAAGAAAATAAGCTAGTGTCTTACTTTTTAATTGTGGGTAATTTTTTTTTGTGAAACATCTTTTAAATATTTTTTTTCTGATTTTCAGTAATCTTTTTCCATGAGAATAGATATATTATAATTCATAATATACAAACTAGTTTTTAGATTTAAGGTAAAAACCAGTTGAATATGAAGTGTTAATCTTTCTAACCAGATTTTGTGTTCATTTGAAAATAATTTTGTTCAAATTGATTGGTCATTTTTTTACTTCAAAACATTATAGTTTATAACAACTACTCTGATAAAACTATTTGGCCCTTAATATTTTTTGTTTTATTTAATAATTTGTTTAAAACATACTGCAAAACATTCTTAAAATTGATTTTTATTTTACTAAATATATATTAACTGCCAGGCATCATAAAAACATATGAATTTCACAATAACAACCACTGTGTGTTTCTGATTCATTATTTATACAGGATGACCCCTGCTCTCCACAACCAACCAAAAAATGGCCTCAATTTTCAACAGCTTTTATTTCTTATTTATTTTATTAGAATTGAATGAAATTTTAATGATTATTCATTTATTCTTCTTAAACTATAATATCAAATTGAATCTGAGGTTTTCTTTATCTTGAACAAATATAAATTGACTTGGATATGTAAAAAAAAATCATGATCTTTAATAACTTTTATTTCATATTCATTGTTTCAAAATTGAACGAAACTCCATTATCAAGTATTCCAAAGTTTTGGTTTAGAATATTTTATCACACATGAAGACTTTTGATTTTTACTTCTTTATTCTACAGCATGTGTTAACCATAAATAGTTGACAGCTCGTTAGTCAGATGAGGGAATAATGGCCGTTAGAATTGCTCAGACAAGTGAATAATGACCGTTAGAATTGCTCAGACGAGTGAATAATGACCGTTAGAATTGCTCAGACGAGTGAATAATGACCGTTAGAATTGCTCAGATGAGTGAATAATGACCATTTGAATTATATTTAGTCCACTTGGTTTACTTTCAGACTGATATTCGCCCCACCAGAATGTTGTTGAGGCCAGATTTTTTAGAAGGGTCACCCTGTAATTTTTATATTAATTGATTTTGATTTTTGTTTGATCTCCCTGAATTAAAAAATTTAAAAAGTTTTTAATTTTATATTATTTTCAGTTCAAGAACAGCTATACATAACCCAGTTTGATTTTTTTTTTTAATATATTTTCTTTTTCTTTTTTTTAATAATATATTTATTCAATTTATTTTTGTTCATTGATGAATATGTGTATTTTCTTCAAATTTTACATTTGGATGAATTTTATTTTATTTCTTTTTATAATCTTGTTATTGAAGTGTGGGATTTTGAGGAAACATGTGTGTATTTCTTGGGGGGGAGTACATATCCTCAAAATCCCACCCCTCAATAACAATATCACTAACAAAATACGTAGGGCAATTCACAAAGGACTAAATATACAATTAGCACATACAGGACCTTCTTTTAGACATCAATTAAACAGAATAAAACGGAAACAAACAACTGCACATTAACAAATTGTCCTTTAAAAGACAACAATATCTGCACTAATACATACATAATTTATAAATTAACATGCTCTAAATGCAAACAATTCTACATAAGCATTACTATTAGACAATTACATTATAGAATAAAAGAACATATCACAACAAAAGCTTCCTCATTCTACAAATACTTAATAAAATGCAACAGACAAGAGTTCAAATTCCATGCCAAAATTCTAAACAGATGCAGAAGCATCGGGAACTTAAGAATAATGGAATCTCTCTCCATTATAAAAGTAAAACCTATCCTTAATATTAGATTAGAACTAGGAACAAAATTTATCATTACATAATATTAGATTTAAATAACTTAAATAATAATAATAACAATACCAATAATAATATAACATGAGTACATTATAACTGAGACAATACAAATGACGCACAAAATTAATAGTATGATATATAGAAACATTATTTGAGAAAAAAAAATTAAAAAACACATCAACATCACGTACACGTCATGAGTAAAATAAAAAAAATAACGGATTTTCTAGAAAGCACGACAATATGACGTCATGGGACATCTATGACTACCAAACGTAAACAGAAAGGAAGAAAAACAAAATCAAACAGAAGAATTGAAAAGAGCTTATTAAACAATGACTTTATATTTATTAAACAATCAACATTGAAGCAGCAATAAATACAACGAAATAACCCACAAAGACAGGCACAAAAAGAACAAGTTTGATAATGGAGTTATAACTCTGAAATATTACTTACTCAATAACACCTTTAACGCATCATTTAAGCCCTATTAAACATTTTATTTATTACATATGTATATATGAGAGAGATGTCTTTGTATTTTCTTATTAAAACAAATTTTTCAAGCATACCTATGCTAAAAAAATGTTTTAATGTCTAATCACTAATCAATATTAATTTTTTTCTACTTCAAAGGAATTCCATTGGATGCTCTTATTTCTTTAAAAATCTATTTCATAATTTTAACATTAATTGAATTTTTACTTCTTTGAGTTTGATGTATTTTTTAATAAGAATGGAAAACTAAAATCTGTCAGTAAAGAAAAAACAACTAAAACCGTTAATTTCTAATAATCTTTTTTTTTTTTTACTAGATAATCAAATGAAGTAATTGCCATTATTATTTATTATTATTATTATTTTTTTTTAATACTAGATAATCAAATTAAGTAATTTCCATTATTATTTATTATT
>JAUZSX010000025.1:221459-237989 GCA_034780655.1 Idiosepius hallami | reverse complement strand
CCTATTTATTATTCAATAACGTTTTATATCATTTCAAGAAGTTAGAAATATAGGTATTTAGTGTAGTGTATTTTAGCACACAGACAGGCAGTTTGAACTAACTATATCACTAGATATGGCACCTATGGATGTTGAAATTCAGTATTACCGAAATATAGTATAATTTTTAAAGCCTTATTCGCAAGCATTTGCGCATCATCGCATTCTACAATCACATGGCAAAGCTTAAAAACAGGGAGTTATTTGTTTAACTCTTTAAACCCTAAAGAACCGATATATCGGCCCTGGCGACTTAAAACAAAAGAACACACACACATAATGGTATTTCAATCTCCACCTTTCAATCCTGACTCGGCAATATTACCAAGTAGTCATTCAGAGATATGTTCTGTTAAAGAAAAAAAAGAGTCGAAATGTCAGTGTGTCTTTTTTGCCTTTTGTTACTAAGGCCGATATATCGGCCCACTAGGGTCGAAAGGGTTAAAATCTGGAAAAAAAAATCTAAGAAATACAACCTTAATCGCCTTCCAAAACTAAAAGACAACAAAATTCCCAATTCTTTTCTCACTCATTAGCAGAGATTCCATAATCTTCGAAACCATTTTTCTAAAAGCTCAAGAAATTCAAACTTTTTATTCTTATTTTTAGAATATTTTAAGACCACATATTGTCATTGATGATGATCAATAAAAACGAATATTGATTGATTAATTTCGACTCTAGACACATGTGTCAAGTAGTAAATGATTACTTACTTGGTGAGCAGCAGAGCCCCAACCAAGTTTGGCACAGGGTCATTTTTTTTTTAGGTAAATGTAATGGTTTTTGACTGGGATTTGAACCCACGTACTACGATTTCAGAACCCGAGCTTTTACCAATGAATGCTCGCTTCACCTTCGCTGTGTAGTAGAAAAATCTAAATATTTTCTTGCATAAAAAAACAGTAAAAGTAATTATTTTTTGTAGTTCTTAGTAAGTATGCGTGCGTTGTGTGTTGTTGTGTGTAGTGTGTACATTTTCAACACACCACACAACACAACACACACACGCAACTATTTAATTATGTGTTATTTATGAATGTTATGAATATTTGTTGCAAAGCATAACTGAACAATATGTGATATTTTCAGAGTTAAATTTAAATACAAACAATTTTGTTATTGTTCTAGTCTACAGTTTTAATGAAATAAAAAGTTACTTTAAAAACAATAACAGCAAAAAACATGGTCACTCACTAGCTACTAAAAGAAAAAGAAAGAAAAACACTAAACTTAAAACTTAACTTAAAAATTCAACTAAAATATTAACTAATATTGACTGGACACGACAGATATATTAATAGTTATTCTTTTCTTTTTTTAATAACAAAATATTTAAAAAAACAAGGGTCGATGTTTATTTTGAAGTCAGTAGTTTGGTATAGTCAGGGTAAAAAGAAAAGGGGGTCATAAGAAAAAAGTTAGCTAGAGTTCTATAAAGAAATGCCGAAAAATATTTAATATTAAAAAAAACACACTTCTAAATTATTAGTCGTTTTTGTGGGGTTTTTTTCTGGAGAAATGATAGACAAAGGGGAAAAAATCCTTAAATAAAGTTATCACAAATAAATATCTAAGTTGTTCATATGTCCTGGGTAAAAGGAAAAAAAAAACTCAATTTGGTTACAGTCTTTAAGATAATTTTTCTTTTTCTTTTCTTTTCTCTCTACTAAAATTAGGAATTTCAACATTATGACGATTTGAACAAATCTAAAGACTTTTATTCTCATACATTCTTGACAAATCTTTGAATTTTTATTTATTTAATCTAATTCTTAAAAGTTATAATTATTATTAATAATAATATTTGTCGGTGCTCTCTGTCTTTCGCCATTTTATTTCGAGTTGCAATGATTTTAACTCACTTAATTACTCTTCGTAAAAACTTTAAAATGAAATAAAGTTTAGGAAAAAAATATAAACTAATTTATTATCTTTACACTCGAACACAATACGACATATATTTGATTTTTAAAATCACCGTAAAATAAAATTTAAAAAGTTTTAAAAAGTGTCTCCCCCGTAACAAATGTTGGAAACTTTGTTTTGTTTTGTTTAAAAACCTAATTTTCGGTTTATTTTAATTAAGAATTCATTCCTAAAAAAATTACAGAAATAAAATAAAGAAATGAATATTTGTTGGTATTTTGTATTTTTTGTTATTTATATTAATAAATAAATAAAAACCCGTTATTATTGTATTTTATTTATTTCTGAACTGTAACAACGAAAAAACAATTGGATCCACAATGAGTATTTTTTTTAACTAAGAAAATATTTTAGATTCTTTTCTAAAACTAAAATATTTCTTCTTGACATTAAAGAAAAAATATCGAGCTCAGCATTTTTTTTTCTTTTCTTTATAAAACTATGAAAAAGTAACGAAAAAATTAACCATATTGGAAAAAAAAATATCTACCCGCTTCTTTGTAACTTGTTTTGGTTTACCATTATTAGAAAAGTTATTTTCTAATTAACAAAAAATCTTGTTAAAATAATTAGCAATAAATAAGATTAGTTATTCAAACTGGGATTAAATCTTTTTAAAATCCAGTATAAATAAATTTCGACTGTATTAGTTTAAAAGTTTAATGAAACGAACTAGAGCCAATATTAAACATCTATTTAGATCGTCGTTGACACAAAGAAAAAAAAACTTCTAAAATACAAATAAATAAATATTTAAAATTCACTAAGACTTTATAAATTTTAAACAGTTAAATTATACGCAAAAAGGACGTACATGTGGTGGTGTGTGTCAATATTATCAACTAAGGAGAGACAGAAAAGAAAACCAAGTCTTTTTGTGAGGCTAACAGACATAAAATGGAGCAGAGGGTAAGGGAAGAAAGAAGCTTGTTTAATGTTGTTGTTGTGGGTTCCTCTCCAGTTTTCTAGCTCTAATTTGGATTTTTAAAAAGAAAAAAGGGGATATATACCTCTGATAAAGTCCGTGATATCCTTTTTGCCTGTGTCATTTTAACATTAGCCATAATTCGCGAGCAACAACAGACTTTATTAATCCAAGTTTGAGTGTGTTTTTCCCCTACGTCTTTTTCCGACGTCTCAACACTAAAGCCATATCCCGGGTATTCAAGGTATGACATATCGTTGTGCTGCTGATACTGACCCACAGTCACAATGTGCTTGCTTGCTGGTTGGTTACTTGCTTGCCTTGGTCGTCGTGTGTGGACCTATGTGCCTACCGTATTGTCAATAAATGCTCACATATGGGACACCTCCCTATCGAAATTTCACCTCGGATTTGATTTTCTTAATATTTTTTTTCTCCCCCAAAAAATATAATGACTACAAAAGCCTTTGAAATTTTTTTACTCAATTTTGGAATTTTTTTTTAAGGATTTTATTTCTTTTTTTTTTAAACCATAAGTTGAACAAAAAGTCAAACTTCTTTTTATTTTTATTTTTTTTCGAATTAAAAAATTAATACAAATTTTCAAATATTCAATGAATATAAATTTAAGAAAAATATCTTGATTTCCTTTAAAAAAAATGAGATAAACTTTTCACAACGCATAACTTGAACTCTTCTTCCACAATTGTTTGAATTGAAGCAAAATAAAACATTTAATTATAATAATAATTAATATTATATTATTATTATTAATTAATTAAATTTTAAGTTATCTTTTTATATTTATTATAAATTATTATAATTCATAATTCTTGCTTTGTTACGTACGGGTTTAATTTTAATACAATTTTAAGTAACTAAAATTAAACCTAGTGATTATTAACCCCTTTAGTGGCTATTTCATTTGTTATCGTAAATTGCCAAGTCCAAGAAACGAAGGACACCAACAACACCCATAATCATCAGTTAGCAATCCCCGTTTTTAGGGTGGGGTTGGTGAACTAAGTTTAACCTCACCCAAGAATTAAAAATTAAAGCATGACAAAAAAACATTGTTGCTGGTTTCGTTTCATTAAAAGAGTTTATGAATTAACGTATATTGCAATGTTGCATTGTTGCATTTAGTTGAAGAACACAGAAATGAGTGTATGGTAGTGGTTGGTTGTTACTGGTTTCGTGAGTGTATGTCATATATCCACATTTAGGGACGTTGTGTTTTGGCGTGCGTGGTGGTACTTGTTGTAAGTCAAAATTCCATACATGAACGCTATAATAATCCAGGTAAATCATTTAATTTAACATTTAAGTCAAATTTGTGTGATGTCATTTTTGTTGTTATTCCTTATTTGAAATTTTTGGCTGGAGAAAGGCCTCCCTCTAGT
Organism: Idiosepius hallami; assembly: GCA_034780655.1. NCBI lineage: Eukaryota > Metazoa > Mollusca > Cephalopoda > Idiosepiidae > Idiosepius > Idiosepius hallami. Next base: position 233,693 of record JAUZSX010000025.1, on the reverse strand, counting down.
GCAAGAAGAAGAAGCAGATGTCATCATCATCTCTAAGAAGCAACAGCAGTAGCAGTTTTTGCATTCATTCATCATTTTCCAATTTTGGGAGATTTTTAGCTGATTTTCATTTGGTACCACCCCAAGAAGAAGAAAAAAAAAGCACGCGCGTTTGCAACAGCCCTTTCTTTTCACCTCCCTGGTGATATTGCATTTAGATCCAGCATGTGCTTAGAGGATGAGGCACAGAGCGTTTGCCATTGTTATTAGAGAGAGAAAGAGAGAGAGAGAGGACGAGGCTGGAAAAGACTGAAAGTGGTTATTGAGCTCTAAGTTTTCTCTCTCTTTTTTATACACACAGCCTGGAAATCGACGTTAAACAAGTAAACGTACTACATATTAACGTTGAACAACCAGGCCCGTAAAGGAAAAAAAAGACTGTTATAGTAGTGTTTAAACAATAGCATCACGCCTGCCTGCAGCTGTAATAGAATTATGGTAATGCTAGCTGTCACTGGTGATGATGCTTCTTCTACAACATCTTTAAATTTGCCCGCTCGTTCCTTCCAAACCAAGAAAGAGACAACAGGAAAATATTTTAAAATAAATTATGAAAATCAACAAACATCATTCATTCAATTAAATTGAACTTGACCGGGGCAAACAAGACAATAAAAACAGCATTTAAACTGTTTTTAAGCTGTTTCTATTCATTTTATGTTTATGTAGTTTCAGTTGTATTATGAGACCTTTTAAGGAACGGGGAGGGTCAACAATACTTTCTTTAACCCTTGATCTAAGAGGAGGGGAACTTTTTTTAATGTTGTTACAACATTCAGCTTACTTCATTCATTTTTATTTCGAAAATTAAATTGAAAAAAAAAAAAACGAAAATTTAAAAAATATCTACAAAAATACGCGTTTTATTTTATTTATTAATCAAGAACATAGAATTGGAGGACGGGCGGACGGACGACGACCGTGACCGGCGAACAAGGACGACGACACCCACCGGGACAGCTGATTTCCGGGGCCCCTGAGAACAAGATTTACAAATCAAATAAATCTATGCAAAAACTTATAGTAAATTAAACAACCCAAGAAATCAATCCAAAATTTCCTGAACCCTAAGAGGCCGACTTATCGGCTCTAATGACTTAAGGCAAAAGAAGACATGTAAGGATGAGGCCAACAGTCCAAAAAAAAATACACGTACAAATGATAAAATCATATCTCAAGTATTGTGAAGATAACAATGATAAGAATGAGGACATCAGTCCAAACTATAAAAGTATTAATTATCCAGCCTCATCTCAAGGATTGTGAAGAGAACAATGATAAGGATGAGGACAATAGTCAAAAAAATAGTGAAGTGATAATGATTATTTTGGCCCTAATATGGTTCTCTTTGAAACGACTCTGGGTGACTAGTTGATAATTTTTGATAAGTCGGAGTCAGTCCAGGGTTCAAAAAAATAAAAATTATGTAATTTTAAATAAAAAAAGAAAAATTAGTTCAGCCAGTCCTCAGCTGATCCCAGCCAGTCAGGGCAGTAACTTTGTTATGAATATTTGTTGCAAAGCATGACTTTGGACTCGTCCAGTTTTTCTTATAAATTCCTTGATTAATACTAATTGTATTATTCTTACTTACGTACTGCTATCTGTATTATACTGCTGTGTTTTCTTACTACTTACTTACGTACGTCTACTATTTCTTACTTATTATTACCTGCGTTTTGTCAGATAAAGCCTTCTTAAAAGGTTTACTTCTGTCTGTCTTTATTACTACTACATCGAATACAACAATTTATCTGACAAAACGAATTTAATTTCCTCATGGAGAAAATAAGTGTTTTATTTGATTTTATTAATTAAATGCCGTTTGTTTGTTTGTGTGTGTGTGTGTGTGTGTGTGTGTGTGTGTGCGTGTGTGTGTGTGTATTCTTTTTTTTTTTTTTTTGGAGAAAATTATTCCACAGGGATTCCTCTAGCCATGAAATGATTCCATGGAGTTCCGCTCTAATAAAAAGGTCGAAAGCCACTGTGTTAGAGAAAGGGGTGGGTGGAAAGGAGGAGAAAGACGGGAAATGATAGGAAAGGAAGACAAAAGAGAAAAAAAAGGGGGGAGAAGTAAAGAGAGAAAGGATGGGAAAAGAAGAAAGAGAAACGAACGATCATGGAGAGGAACGGACAGAAAGAGAAAAGAAGGCACTCTCTGACAGAGTGAGAAATAATTTAGACCCGGCACGGCCAGGGAGACAAGAAGAGAACGAAGAGAGATAGACAGACAGACATAGAGAGAGATAGACAGACAGACATAGACAGACAGACATAGAGAGAGATAGACAGACAGACATAGACAGACAGACATAGACAGACAGAGACAGACAGACAGAGATAGACAGGCAGACAGAGATAGACAGACAGAGACAGACAGACATAGAGAGATAGACAGACAGACAGACACAGACAGACAGACAGACACAGACAGACAGACAGACACAGACAGACAGACAGACACAGACAGACAGACAGACAGATAGATAGATAGATAATTTAGACCCGGCACGGCCAGGGAGACAAAGAAGCGGACGAAGAGACAGAGAGAGGGAAGAAAAACAGTAACAACGAAGAAGAGGAATAGCAAGATGAGAAACGGACCAAAAAAAATGGAAAAAAACAATGAATAAAAAGTAAAAACGGGCATTGGCTGGAGGGTCTGGAAAAGTAAAAATATGGTGAGAACAAGAATAGAAGAGTTAACGGACAAAGGTGAGGATGAAAAAGGGGTAAATGGACGAACATAGGAAAGAAATAGAAGACATAACGGACCGGGCAGAGTAAAGTTTATTCGAAGTTTGTTTAACGGCATATCAATCCTTTTGGGGTCATTTTAATGCATAGAACAATTATTTTTGACAGATTTTTTTAATAACTCAAGTTACACTAATTGACCCTTTTTAGAGAACAAGCAAATCGAGAAATTTGGCTGGAATATTTTTTTGCACGGGGACTTGCGCCGGTAGTAAGACAGCAATTTGATTGGCTAATGAAATTTACGTCATTATAGAAAAATAAATTGAAAATTAAGATGAAACAAAATTGAAAATTACGACGAAAAAAATATATATAGATTTGTTTATCAAATACTATTTTAAACATAGGGTTAGGGTTTAGGGTTAGGGTTTTTTCGATGTTTTCTAATTAATGATTTAAAATAAAATAAATGTTTATTTCATTAACCAATCAAATTGCTCTCTTATAACCGGTGAAAGTCCCCGAGCCCAAAAATATTCCGGCCAAATTTTTCCATTTGCTTGTTCTGCAAAAGCGCCCACTAATTAATCCGTAGGGGATGTTGAGATTTATACCTTTCCCAAAGGTATTAGGCGACATATCAACGTAAACAACTTGGATTCTAAAGAACTCGCGACTATTCCAAAGCCTGACTGCCTATATCCAATCACGTCAAACAGTCTTGACAGAGTTTAGAAATAAAAGAAAAAAAACAGAAAGACTGGAAACAGGGCCGTCCCGTCCGTTGTTGAACCCCCGCAGACCCAGCAATTTGGAAAGAAGCTCCCTTGGGGACCACAGAAAGGCTCCTTCTTGGCTTGACGGGTCGTTTGTAATGCAAACAATAACCAAAATAATTAGTTGATAGAACTACAAAATATGTTGAAATATACATCTTCTACATCGTAAAAATGGCCTTGTGCCAAACTTGGGTTGGTATCTTCTACATCTATTAACCCATATGTGTCTGTCCGTGTCCGTCTCTCTCTATCTTTCTCACTATTTGTATATGTAGTCTCTAATCGAATCCTCCAGTATGTTGAGATGGTAGTGGTGACTGGTGGTGGTGATGATGGTCACTGGTGTAGTGGTGTTGTGGTGTGATGGTGGTGCTGGTGCATTATTGGTGCAAGTCAAGATGCACTATACGCCGGGGCCGCTCTGTGGCTAAATAAAACACAGCACTGATTGGAAAGAACAGTGAAAAACGGACAAAGATCGTAAAGAGAAAAATAAAAACGGACAGACAAAAGTGGGGAAAAAAAAGAGAAATGGATAGTAGTGAAGGAAGGAAGGAAGGACTCAGGAGAAGAGAAATACCAAACAGAGAGAATTAGAGAAACTGACAGAGAGAATTAGAGAAACTGACAGAGAGAAAAAGTTGATAGGCGAATAAGAAAATCAGTTTGGTGAAACAAAACAGGAGTGAAAGTTTTCGAGTTTGGAGTTCGTTTTATGAAGAAGCACAAACGCGCGCGCAAGAAGACTCGACGAAGACGCACAAAAAACGCACACACCAGAGCAAGAAGCACGCACGAATCGTCGTCGTGGGGCAACCAACAAAATAAAAAGAATAACAGAAAAACTGATAGAGGGGTAGAGACCCAGAGGGAGGAGTGTGAGTGACATTATAGAAAGATGGAACTTGAGCACCCACACACCACACCACTGCTGTTGCCGTCGCCGCCACCCACAGATGTGGGACAGACAGTACAGTGTAGAACTAGGTACATACAAATCACAAATCACACACACACACACACACACAAAACGTCAGACATCATCCTAAACAGAAACAGCATCCAGGCTGATTTCCGTTGTTACAGCTTAAAACTAACATTTAAAAAAACTTTTAATGAAAAATGAATCTTTCCTAAATAATCTAAACCAAAAGACGAATTATTTTATTTCCAATAAATGTAACACAACTGTTGGTGTTAATGTGATGACACTTTTATCTTCGTCATTAGCATCATCATAATTGAGAAAGAAATGTAATTCTTGGGCTAAATTTGTTAATACCAAAATTCTCTTAAAAAAAAATACAGAGGTATCGAAATGAATAAAATTTAAGATAATCAATTCAACCAGATTTACTTTCAATTTTCGTTGTGCGTGGTTTATCAAAAGTTTCCAAACTTTCTCAGTGGGAAAAAAAAGACACACAAAAAAACGGACAATATTAGATGATGATGCGTTGGAGGGAGGGGAGCACTCACTCACTGTGAGCAGGCGAACTAAAAATCTTTATACTTTGAGAAAAACACATTCGAACTATTTATCAAAATCTTGGGTTTTATAGGAAAACGAAAAACAATAATAGGTTTTGATTGGTTTAAGATTCTTTTAAAAGAGAAAGAAAAACTACACAAGAAATAATTGTTTATTAAAAAAGAGAACTTGACATAAAATGTTAATTTTGTCAACTCGTTCAAGCAAGAAAAATAATAAAGGAAAAACTACTATTATTCCACTCGTTTTTTTTTACTATTTTGAAAATTTACTTTTTATACTGATGTTATTTAATTGTTAGTATTTTTCATGTTTTTTTCTTCTTATAAATAATTTCGTAAACGAAATAAAAGTTTCTATCGATTTAAAGGCTAAAGTTTGATAAATACAAAAATACAAGAAACAAAGTTATTCAAAATATTCAGAAAACAAGAGAAAAAAAAACACCACGAACGCGACGTCGGACGATGACTTCAAGAAAAATAATCTTTAAAATGCCATTCCATCCATCCATCTCTAAATTGAAATAATTTATCTTTTATGTGCAGATTAACAAAGACCACTAAAAATCTCAACTTAAGGAATTTTTTTTAATTATGTTTTTTTTATATATATTTTTACAAACTTTAGAAGTAGAACCCACAAAAATGTTATCCGCCAAACCAAACCCCAAAAGAAATCAACACCAAAAAAAACTTACTTCATCCCAAAACAGCAGAAGTCATTTTGAGTGAATAATTTAGAACGAATTCTTAAGTTTCTATAATTTAGGATTCACATCTTTACTAACACAAAAAAAAAAACAGTTGGACTGACTGAACATAAAACGAAAATATTTGTTAAAATCTTAGCTATAAGATGCTGACTACAAAAAAAATAATAATATTATGCCCAAAGTCTACCTACCAACATGATGTGAAATCAACTTTTACCTCAAATAATGTTTGTAAAAGAATAAAAAACGTTTTTTTTGGGAACATTGTTACAGTTTATAGGATTGAGAATGAAGTTAGTTCCACCCATTGATATTGGATAATGGGTGGATTTACCATTCTTTCTGTAAAGAGAAATATTCAAATGAACATGACACACAAAACACAACTATAACATTTTGGTCGTGTTACTTTACTGACTGCACACACGCACACCACCACTTTTTGGTGGAATTTAATTCGAGTTAGTTAAAACTTGTGTTGTTGTTTGTACTTTAAACTCTTTTTTTCGGGAAAGAGATCACTTTTTAATGGGAAGTTTTTCATTTTCAAAATTTTACTTTTAAAAGAAAAAAGAAAATTTACACGACAAATATCAAATCTGGGAATGAGTTATCGTTTTGTGTTTTTTAACGGGAGAAACATGAGCGCAAAAAAATGAGAAGAAAGGAATAATAATTGCATCTCCATATTTTATATGAAGGAATTTAAGTTCCACTACGATTTAATCTACAGAAAATATAAACTTTCTTTGATGCTGAAATAATAATCAAACGTTAACTTTTTAGGGAGATGTTTTAAACACTCAAAGTGAATAGGTCTATGTGTTATGTTTAAGAAAAAAAAAAATTATGAACAGTAACGTGAACAAGGTTAAGACCAAAAATTCTAAACAATTTTAAAATCTAGAAAAAGTTAGAAAGAAAAGCCATTTAACTTTTTTAAAAATAAAATGCAGGGAATTCCAAAGAGTACTTCTTAAATTTCAATTCAAATGCTGAAAATTAAAAAGACAAAAAAATATTTTCTAATAATAAGCATGATTTTTTTCTCTCTCCATTTCAAAGTCTGCTGTTGTGGGTGGCATAGACAAACCCCCTATTATTTAATACACAGTAAAAGAAAAAGTTAAAAGGAATATTTACCTCAAATGCCCAAGTGCATGAAATTCCAGCAAATTTTTTGACACACCTTCCAATTTCAACATCTTCATGAGTAGTATAACTATTCCTTAGACAATGGTCAATATGCCCAGCTAGACGTTTTAAAGTGGTCCGACTGAGAACGATCCCCGGACCGCCCATGCAAAAGTTTTCGTTTTCTTCCAGGCTTAACTGGCCGAATTCTTCCTTGGTACCAAGTCCAGCCTGGCCGATAAAAAGAGCTTGGGAACTGTTGATAGATCTTAAAAAACTTTGCAACCTACCCCCTTTAATATAGACATCATCATCAGCTCGCATGAACCATTCAAACTGATCGATATAATTATCGTGCATGTATTTAAGCATGCTAAAAGATTTTTTCTGCGGAGGGTAAGTATCATCCACACCTTCCAGGCCGACTATTGGTATATTCCCATTACCTTCCGAGGTCTCTCCGGAGAAGAAAATCACTTCCCCGTTAATCGACCGGGCCCAAGTCTTGTACGCAGCCATGGCTCGGGTATTTAAATATTTTTCAGCAGTCATCACACCGACTAAGATGAAATTTTTGGTAGAAGATTTTTCTTCCTCACCGACGTGTTGTTGGTCCTCCTGGCTTTGTCGGGAGGATGAAGATGTGGACGAAGTAAATATCTTTGTTCCTTGTAACAGATCGTTATGGAGATGGCGAAAATTACAACATGTCCCCGCAGACAATCCACAAGAGAAAAATCGGTACCGACTCCAACTGGCCAGTAATATTCCACCAATAATCCCAATAAGAATTCCTGCCACTGAGTTGGTACGTAAACCATATCGACGTTTGGCCATGCTGTTTTCTCCATACATCCAATAATTCCAAGGAATAATTCCAAAGTTTTCTCTGGCGTTTTGTCTTTTTTTTTTTAAATTAAATTTTAAAAGGATTTATTTTTTTTTAGTTAGGGGGAAGGGGAAATTTGGGGAGAAAAAAAAAGGGAAGGGGAAAAAGATTTTGTTTTTTTAAACTATTACCATTTACCCAGCCATTGGTAAAACTAGCTTGCTGATTATTCGTTCCCAGAAAATACTTTGGTCGATTTTAATAAAAGACTTCAAATGTAGGTTTTCTTCAAAAGTTTCATATTCTTTACTTCTGGTGCCTAACTTTTTAGGCATCAGTAAGCGTAAGTTTTTAACTTGTGGGAGAGACATCTAAAAGTAATCCTTGTATATTCTGATTGGGATTAAGATAATGTTCCGTCATTTTTTTTATACGGTCCGTCTTTCAATAACGCTAAACCGCGCCACTGAAACCCGTTAGCTTGAACGACCACGACGATACTACCAGCCCAGTACATGTGCTTGCTGATTTTATATACAGCACTCACAGTCATACATAATCATCTCTGACTGGAGGATGGGTGGTAGAGAGTTTCCCCGTTCGTGACGTAATGAATTTTTTAAACTACATTATTTTTCATTTTTAACCTAAACAAAACATTCTAAATTAAAACAAAAATATATTTTGTTTCTCAAATATAATTTATTTACGAATTAATTTTTTCTTTACTAAAATTGTTTTCTACGGAAAACGCCGAAAAGACAACTACATTTTCAATATGGCGGATAGCACGAATGTGTGAGCTTGTAATGTATAGGGAGAGAAGAATATTTAGTCCGAAATTGATGAATTTAACATTACTAAACAACGTGGGATATAATAATGAATAGTTGCTATTTTATTGCAATGGTTACCGGTGTATTTTTCCGGTAGATTCATCCAGAATTCACCTGAAGGCTATCGTGTTCCTGGAGTAAACATCAAACCTGAAACATGGCGTCAACTCTGAATGAAGAAAGTGTCGAACGTAAACTCCACGGGGTTAATAATACGCAAGATGGCATTCAAAGTATGTCTTTGTGGATTATCCACCATAAAGCACACCATAAAAAGATAGTGGACTTGTGGCTAAAGGTTCTGAAAAAAGGTATGTAAATCGCATCGTCTTTACACTTTATACAGATGGCTAAAAAAATAACCCCTAAAGTTGATTTTCTTCCAGTCAACACATTTTTTCGTGACATACTTACAGGTATATTGACTTTGAAAATACCTATTTGTTTATTTTAAATATTAAATCCACATCAAACCGATCGATATATGTAATATTGATTGGTTTCAGGGGATTCTATTAAGGTAATCTTAACACTATTTGATCAAGAAGAAATTTTGTTTGATACAGGTAAAAAAAAAAGTATAAAGATTTATTTATTTCACTGATCAACACTTCGATTAAGCTGGCTGTCGTATTGTTTTCTTTATTAAAATCTAATTAGATCTTTTTTTTTTGTTAGTCGATCTATTTAAAGTAAAAGATTTTTCTGTACTTTTTTTTTTAAGAAAAAGTAGGCTATTTAATTTTTTTTTAATCAGAACAAACGAAGATGTCTACGTTTTCCTTCTCTTTAGTTTTTATGTTAAAGTTTCCATATGTGATTTTATTATTATTATTATTTGCTTTATTGTTTGTTGTTTAATCTTTTTTTTGTTTTAAATGTTTTAATTAATTCATCCTAAACTAATTCTATTCTTTTTAAAATCTATTTTATTATACGAAAATATTTCAGATTTAGTTTCGTACTTTAGGAAGCTACGAAAAGGCATTAAATACTTTTTTCTAAGAGATTTTAGAGTTTACATTTTTAATAATTTGCTAACTTGTATAATAGATTAATTAAAAAAAAAACTACGAAGTTTATTTTCATTTTAGATTTTAATTATTTTATTTACTCCACAATTAAATATAGAATATTTTTCTGCTTTTTAAAAATCAATTACAAACAGAACACACACACACACACAAGACAAATAATTTTTTGTCATTAGCATGATTTTTCTACTCAAACTTTACCTTTATTTTTCGGATATCATAAGGTTTCTTTCAAGAAAAAAAAAAAAAAACAATACATGATTCTTTTTTTTTATTAAAAAAAGTTTATTTTCAATTGTTTTAAATATCATTTTTAAGGATAAATAAATGCGTGCATGTTTTTATTTTGATGTTTGAGCCGTTATGAATTGGTCATCATTTGAATGGCCAGCCAGATCAAACTCTATTTACATGGCTGCAAATATTAAATATTAATCGACATATTGCTTGACTTATTTACATATTCTTTATAGTTATTTCTAACATTTTAAACTAAAATATCCCACCACCCTACTTAAAAGAAAAAATACTATTTTAATAACAGTATGTGTGTGTGTATACGAACATGCTGCTAGTCCTCTCTGTCTGTGTGTCTACCCTAAAATTCCGTGACATATGGATAAAAGCATATATTTCGATTTTTTATGATTATTATTATTATTATTATTATCGGTTATTCTAAAGTTACAAAACGTAACCTATATCTTTTTACGATAAGAAGACTTAATTTTTGAATTTTGTATAAATTTGTGTGAATAATGTGATTGTCGTGGTTGAAAAAGTTGTTTTTTTCCCCTCCTCGTCATTTTATTTTTCTAACAATTAAAAAAAAACTGTAAAAGAGGGCTATTTCCTGTTAATCAAAGTAGAAAAGAAACAACAGTGGATCTTTAACATTAAGTTTTGGTCTTAGCGGTCAAACCAAGAATCATACCGATTTATATATCAAGTAGTCTGATTTTAACAACATATATTAACTATTTCTGTTTTATTAATAAAGCAGCTTAATTGCCTTTTAATAATGTATTATTGATGGTGAGTAATGAATGAATAATAATGGTAGTTTGGTCTTTTTTTTTTTGGATAACCTATAGAGCCTATAGTGTTGGTATTTGTTGTGACATGTTGTGTTATTGTGTTCCTGTTGTGTGTATTTTTGGAAAAACTTTCAATATTCTATTATTATTTTTTTTTAATATGATCGTCTAAAATACTGTTGAACAACCAACCATTATTTATGTCTGAAACTATCACCCAAAGGTGAATAGGTGCTAAAAATGAGAGATCATTAACACTTTTGCAGAACAAGCAAATGGAGAAATTGTCCGGAATATTTTTGGGGGTCGGTGACCAGTTATAAGACAGCACTTTGATTGACTAATGAAATGAACTTAATGTTAACCTAAACCCTAAACCTAAGCCTAAGCCCTAGCCAATCAAATTGTTGTCTTACAACCGGTGCAAATCCCCGTGAAAAAAAGTATTTCTCCATTTGCTTGTTCTGCAAAAGCGCCATATTATTTTCTTTAACAATCGAGCTAGGAATTTTTACTTTATTTTATAATAACCTTTTTTTATTTATTAGAATTCTAATTTGTAATATTAATTAAGTCAGGAAAATGGTCATACTCGAATTCGAGGGACCAACTAATAATAATTTGCAATCAGCTTTTTTTTCATATTATTTAAAGTAATTATGGTGTCTGATTTTGAACTTTAAAAAGTTTACCCATAATGCCTTGTAATGTTATTACTTAATGCCAGTCAAAGGCACTTTTCTTTGGATTGATTAATGAGTCGGCCACGACCACCACTTTCCTTTGGTTTGTTAATTAAGTTGGCTATTTTCTTTGGTTTGTTAATTAAGGTATCGCTTGCTTTTGCGTTTGATAAGTAATGGAACACTTTCTTTTGATTTCATCAACATGTCATCATCATCACTTTTCTTAGTTTAACAAATAGGGCAAAACTTTTCTTTTGTCTAACCAGGCAACACTTTCCTTTTGGTCTCATCATCATGCAATCAGTTAGATTTGACGATGACTAGTCAGGGCCTCAGTACTTCCACTTTGGGTCTCAACTTGCACAAATTTTTAGGTGTAGTATCTGTTGCGAATTAGATAGACACCCTCTGAGCCTCCAATGCCCATGCCCTGTGGAGCAAACCTGGGACAATGGCAGCAGAGTAGGCCGCAGGGCTTTTTATAATCAGTTGCTCTTTACCTAGATGAGATACTCTTCTGTGTTGACGTGCACCATCTGCCCAAGTCAGCTATGGGTAGATTCAATGGTTTTTGACTGGGGTTTGAACTCATATAATACAATTCCATAGTCCAAACTTTTACCATTTTACCAATGCTTCACTTTGCTACCTGGTCTAACAGATGAGACAACAATTTCTTTTCATCTAACAGATAAGGCAACATTTTTCTTTGGTCTAACAGTTGAGGCCACTCTTTCCCTTGGTCTAACAGTTAAAGCCACTCTTTCCCTTGGTCTAACAGTTGAGGCCACTCTTTCCCTTGGTCTAACAGTTGAGGCCACTCTTTCCCTTGGTCTAACAGTTGAGGCCACTCTTTCCCTTGGTCTAACAGTTGAGGCCACTCTTTCCCTTGGTCTAACAGTTGAGGCCACTCTTTCCCTTGGTCTAACAGTTGAGGCCACTCTTTCCCTTGG
>JAUZSX010000025.1:176324-187863 GCA_034780655.1 Idiosepius hallami | reverse complement strand
AACGTAGTGTAATAACATCAAAAAAATACCTACTAAGATGAGGACAAAAGTCCGAATAATAAAGTTAATACCTAAATCACTGTATGTATGTATGTATGTATGTATGTATGTATGTATGTATGGGTGTCTGTCTGTCTGTCTGTCTGTCTGTCTGTATGTATGTATGTATGTATGTATGTATGTATGGGTGTCTGTAGAGATTTAATGATTTGTTTTCTAATTCGTTTTTTTCCTTTTTATTTAGAATCTCAATCTCTCTTTTCATTATATTCTTTTTTAAGTAGAAGAAAGTAGTTCTTCTTCTCTTTCTTTTTGCTGCTTTTCAACTAGAAATTTATTAATTCAACGTTCTGACATTTTTGTATTCTCATATGTTCCTTCCTTTTGTGTGTTCTTCCATAATAGTTTCGAAATCAAGCTAACGAAAAGCCGCACATCACAATACAGCCTGAATTTATTATTTTACAAGAAAAAACAAAACCATATCACGTGGACTCTTCTATAGAAGCACTGGCAGTGACACAATGGAAGTAATGATAATAATAAGAAGAGAAAAAAATAAAAGAGCTGAATATGAAGAGAATAAAGAATAAGAGATGATCTGAGGTGAAAGGAAGTTTGCGATGTGTAAACATTGATCTAAAGAGTAAAAGATTGAAATAAATAATACTAAACAACGAATAAATGTCTGAAAAAGTTATATTTTCATCCCTCATAACCGAGTGTTGTTGAGTAAAACGAATTACAGCAGGTGATTCTTCGTATCTCTGAGCTGAGTATTACTGATAGTATTACAGGCCCTCGGACCAAAATGGCAATAGGCCTCATTTCCTATTTTTTTACTGTTAAATGTCAATTATAGAGGCTGTACAGCAGGTGATCTATGCATATTGGCTAAATAATAAAAAAAAAACTTGAGTTGAAGATTAGAGTTAAGACAATTCCTAATTTGTTCCGATTCCAAGAAAATGTTGATTAACGATTCTGATACCAAGTACGATTCCGATTCTAAGAAAATGTTGATTAACGATTCCGATTTCTTGCTCACTTAGCTTCAACCTGTATATGTAGGGACAACTATTTTCAGCGAAGATACTTTGTCTTCTCCAAATTTTCATTTTTGTACGGTCAGAGATGTGCCCGTACTTCTGTTCGGCTCAGCAGTCTGCACACCTACTCAAAAGTCCCTCCCTTTATAATGATAGACCTTTCATTATGTTGTGGGCAAAAATCACAAAGCACGACACTGTGTAATATTAACTACTATGACTATTTAACACTGGAATCAATCTTAAGAAATTACGCTGTTGATCACTGTTCGTAAATGTTTTATAAATCTTAAGGCCAGGATACTTTTTCCAAGAGTATTATTTCGTAAATAAAGACCATTTATCAGCTGTATTTTAAATTAGTAGACTGAGATTTCAAAATCTTATCTAGAGGCCGGAGGCCATGGACACTTTTCTTTTATTCAAAGAAAAAAATGATAAATTGAATAACCCGAAGCAACATTGAACTGTCCGTATTTTTATCTGTTGTATAATTTCGTTCGGTGACGCCTGATTTCCTCCAAAACTAATTTAATAGCCTATTCGTACCGTTTTGTCAAAGTAGATAACTGGTTTCTACGTCTATCATACGGACTATCGTTATCATTTTAGCTTCATAAAGTTTCGCTTGACTAAACTTTTGGATCTTCTATCGGTGATCGAGTTTTCCTGTCAATAATCAGGACACTGTCAGCTCATGTCATGTGCTACCGGTACCTTTTAACCCATTACTACCTGCTCCATGGTCGGGTCACTGTCGACTAAACTGGTCCCCCACCAGCTTTGTTAAGTGATGAGTGGGGGCATGTCTCCCCGATGAATAAAAATGAAAACAAGACTTTTCAAAGGGTGAATGAAACCCTTTTCTCTCTCTCAGACGTACGGGCATGGCCTTTCCTCTGGCGTAGGAAGAGTTCAGGCGAGAGAAACCCATAATTAATGCAAAGAACATCCAAGTAAGCTTAACAGTCCTGTCGGAATTCCATACTATAGCTCATTTTTCGCGTTGGTTCGCGAACACACTGCTTGTCACCGTACCGGTTTCGTCTGGTGTGATCGGACCTGAGATACCGGCCACATAGCATCCGAGCCTATTATGCCATCGTTGGTCATAAGACATTATAGTTTGATCTCTATAGCATTATCGGTCACGAGAGGTGCTTGCCCAAAAGAATCAGGACACTGCACACTGTTTGTTGCGTCATTAGACATCATGTTTTTAATTTTGAACTGAAAGTCAGTCTTCTTTATTTTCAAAACATTCAAAATTGTTCGAGTGTAAGAGATTTGTACTATAATATCGTTAAATAAGTTTTTTACAATCAGTTATTTCAGATCACGTGACCAAAGAGAACGAACTAACACACTGTTGTGGGGTGAAACACGCCTCAGAATGAACTCTTCCAATCACTATAATTTTGATCTCTCCTGTCACCCAGAGAGAGAGAGGGGGATTTCAGCATAGCTGCCAGCAGCCGCTATGCTGCCAGTTCATATGCCACTATTTATGTATCTTTTGTCAATATATTTGTTAACTCTTAATACTGTCGTCTTGTTTCTTATATTTAATAACTACACTGTATACAACACCACACTCGACCACAACATCATGCTATATCTGATTGGAGAAAATGTTAATGATTTAATAACGAGCCTAATTTATTGGCCAAGAGGTTCTAACAGGTTTCTATAAGGCTCTCTCAACACGTGTATAAATGTAGGAATAAATAGACAATTCAATTTTCATTTTTTTTTTTACAGTTAATTGAATAGTTTCTAATAAATCAGTCAATGACCCTAGATCTGATTCAATCTATTCTAAGTAATTTTGAAAACTATTTTTTTTCGAATAGTTGATTAAATAAGTCAAAGAAAGTTTTAATAAGTTTTTTTTTTCATAAATTACACACCTTTTATTATCTTCCTTTTTCTGAAGCAGTGTGCACATTTAGCCTGGAGATTTCTACGGATTTAAAATTAGCATAAAAAATATTTTAAGAAACACTTGGAATTTTTCCCATATGAATAAAATGTCCATTAAACTAGAAATCTAAGCCGTTTTTAAGCCTCTGGCCCATAGCCTTTAGTACTAACTGATATATATAAAATGTGATCAGATTGTAGATGCATTTAATGCACTTAATTCAAATGTGTCTACATCATATTGAAAATTTTAAATAGGTTGAAATCTATCAAATAAATTACATTCAGATTTTTTTCTAATATAGAAGTTAGATTGGAAAAAAAACTTCTTTAAAATTGTAGATGTGTTTTTTTGTTTTATGGGTTAAAATTGGAAAACATTTGGTATAAAAGAGAGAAATTGAAGAAATTAATTAAGAAATTTCATCTGATACAGATTAAAAAAAATTAGTTTATAGCATAAGAAAAAGCATCATCTAAATAAACAGGTTTTAAGGAAAATAATTTGACAAAATTAATAAAAAAAAAAGAAAAAAAAAGAAAAAAATGATCAAAAATCCAATAACAGTTCTATCTGCCTTCCTGACACAAAATGGCAGCATTTGTTGAATTCCTAAATTTAGAAAAAGATTCAATGTTAGCATTTGAGAACAAACTAGAAAATCATAGAATCAGAAGATGAAGAAACAAAATCAAGCCAATTAAAAAAAAAACAAACAAAACTTTGCAGAATCACAATCCACACATTATACTACCTTTTTTTTTCTAAAAAAAAAAAAAATTTATACTCCTACCTGTCAAATATATGAATATTTATTCATGTATATATGTATGTATAGAAAAATGGGAAATAAATTCCGACAATGTATGATAGAAAAATTAATTAGAAAAAAAGAAAAAACAAAAATATATTCAGTGCCAATGCGTTTTGGATATTTCCTTCTTCAGGGCACATTTATCATTATCATTAATTATTATATTTTGTCCATTGGATCCTGTTTGGGACAAGGTCTTCCTTAGGAGAAATAAATTAATTTTGAAAAAAGAGAAAATCCTAAAAATATAAATAATTGCGTTTTTTAACGAATAAAAAAGCTATTACATCATTTAGAACAATAATTATTTTTTTCAAAAATATTTTATTGTCCCAAACAAGACCCAAAGGACAAAATACAATAATTATGATAACAATAAAAGTGCCCTGAAGAAGGAAAAAAATCCGAAACGTGTCGGCACTGAATATATTCTTATTTTTGTTTTTTTCTAATTAATTTTTCTATCACATCTGTATGTATATATGTATGGGTGACCAGATTGTTGTTTGTTTTAAACAATTCTTAATCAGAGTCGATAATACCGAATAAAAAGAGAGTGGAAAAGCTATTATAAGAAAAATAGATTTGTTTTTGGAAGGGGATTAGGATATTTTTAACAAAAGAACTGGTTTACGAGATCTCCCTTTTTTTTCTCCTTTAAAAGTAGAGAGAATACTAGAAATTGATATGAATAGAATTGCCAATGAAAATAATAGCAAAGCACTAGAAAGATAGAATGAATTGTGTTAAATATAGCAAAGCAATAAGATAGAATGAGAGAAAAAGTGTTGAACACCATAACCCTGGGCTGGGGGGTCATCAACAGACAGGCTGTGAGCTGGCAGTTGTAAAGATTTTAGGCAAACATGGAGAACACTGAGTCAAAGTACAACATTTTAATTTTGGAATTTAGGGGATTTTTTCTACATAGGAAAAATTTATATTTACCAGTCACTATGAGATAACAATGTGGTTCATTGAGACGGGAGACATATATGAAAGAAGGATGTTGCAAATAAAATTTCTTTAAAGATAAGTTGATTTTTTGTTAGATATTAAATTAAAAGATTACATTTGGATTTTTATCAGTATTAGATTTTTAAGTAGATTATTCTTTTATTAATAACCAGTTTTATTACCTAATAATAAAGACCTACAAAACAAATGAAAAACTATAATAATGGTAATATAATATTAAAGTAAGGAAAGTTTTAAGGAATGTTTATGTCTTTTGTTTTTTTAATTAATTTTAAACTAGTTATGTTTTCAGACTGGGATTTTTGTGCCAATATCAGATAAAGCCTTAAAATATAACTAGTTCAAATTAAAAAAAAAAAGCCTTATAACTTTCCTTTTTTTTTTATAGGAATAAATGATGCTTTAAAATAACTTCATTTCATTATTTAAAAAAACAAAAACAAAACGAAAAAAAATTCTTGTTTCTTTGATTTCCTCCCCAAAATTTTGCTCATTTAATAAAATAATTTTTTTCCTCATATTTTATGCGAGGATTTTTATAGCGACTATTTTTTTGCTTGTTGTTCTTGGGATTTTTTGTTCTTAATCGATTCAATGCAAAACATTTTTTACACACTGCATGACACTAATGAATACTTAGTGTTATAATAAACATTTTAACTCAACATGCTTCAAAGTTAGAATGATAGAAAAAACATTAAAAAAAAATCACACACATCCAGGATTCTGTTTTTTTTTTCTTCATTAAATATGATTAAATAATTCTACTTGAAGAAAATCTTCTTCATGCAACAATATTCGTGTCTGGAGGTGGACTTATATAAAAGGATAGGTTATTTTCAGAAACAAAAACTTGTAAAGAAATTAACTGCTTTTTTTGGGGACTTTTTCCCTCATCTTGGTAAATTGATGTTTTCTTATACGGCCTAGTGACCCTCAGGCTTTTTCAGGTATTTCAATTGCAACTCTAGATAGGGATACTGAATCTTGTCATTGAATCCCCAGTAATCACTGTCTTCTATAGTTGTTGTTTATCGAACCTCATTTCATGTGACCAATTAACTCTTAGGCCGACTTGGGTAGGAATATAAACCGTTCGATAGACAACAACTATAGAAGACAGTAATTACTGGGAATTCGATGACGAGACTCAGCATCTTTATCTAGAGCTGCAATTGGAACACCTGAAGAGGTCTACTAGGTCGAAACGTTGTGTAAGAAATCAATTTACCAAGATGAGCAAAAAAATCCGAAAAAACAGTTTTTTTTTTATTATGTTACCTCATCTCAAAATAAAAATAATAGCAAAAACTTGTCTCACCCGAGAAAATTATCTATTCATGTGACAACCTAAATATCTTCCTGTAAAAGATTACTATTTTTTTAGTTAAATAATTTGCAGACAGGATTAAAAATAAAATCTATTTTAACTATTTTGTACATCTATAAATTTGGACTGTTGTCCTTATCTTCAACAATGTAGCTACCTTTAAGGATGAGGACAATAGTTTAATTAATAGATGTACTAATTATCAAGCCTCATCTCAAGGATTTAGCAAAGCTTTTTAACTATCTTTTAAAGTGTTGATCTTGTAGCTTGATCACGAAAGTAAGCATATAGTTATAAAAACTTTGGGTAGTAATTTGCTAAATAAAGTTATTTTAACAAAATAGAATGAAATTGAAAACTGTTTTTGTTTTTAGCATTTTCATATCTAATCAAAGCAAAATGATGAAAGTTTTTTTTTTGAGGAATTATGTTAGATAATCTTTGAACCCATGGAAATTATAAATGAAGTCAACTTTCTCAATTTCAATAAATTTGAATTTTTTTTCTAAATATTTGAAAATGAACATGTCCTAATATAAAATGAATTTTTCTCAGCTCTGAAATTTTTGTTATTAAGTTTTTATAAAACAGTTTTGGATTATTAGAAATCAACAATCTAAAAAATTTAACTGGAAGCAAAAGCTGTTTTATAAGTTTGATAAAAATTATCATCTGAGAATATATGTATGTATGTATATTATATCTTGGATTTTTTGTAATCTATTGAAAAGAACTTGAATTACCATGAATTAATTTTCAAGTCATCACATTGTAATCGGAAGATTTTTCTAGAAAAATATTCATTCACAAAAATTTCAGAGATTGAGAACATAATGCATTTGTCCACCATTTTTTAGCTTCTTTTTTTCTAAGAAAATCTAAAAATAATATGCATGCCATCTCTCATTTAATTGTGCCATCATTTGATGACCTTAATGTATTGCATGTCATCCATTTTCAAACAAAAAGTCCCAAAAAGTTCTTTAGTTTTAATTTAAATAAATGTCAATGGTTCATAATTAAACAAACAAGCAAAAAACGGAGAAAAAATCCCAAAACTTTTAATAAGTAAACAATTGAAACTATTAGAATTTATTATCTTAAGTTATTATACAATTAAAACTAGTTTTTTTTTTGTTTGTCTAACAACGATTCTCAGGGCCGTGCTTAGTGCCCCCACAGACCCCGAGGGACTGCAAGCTCCTTAGGGGCCGCAAGCCTTTTTGGCTTCACAGATCTTTAGTAATTCAAAAAATTACCAAATTAATTAATAATTAGAATTAGCTAGAAAATCATTATCACACTTGAAATATAAACCTATTAATATATCTCTCTTTCTTTCTCCTTATATATATTTTGTATGCATGTATATATTGATCGAAGGCTCCAGCATGTTGGGGGGAGGCAAATTACGTTTTAGAGGAAAGGGGGCCGCATGTTGCATTTTGCGTCTGGGCCGCAAGGTGGCTAAGCACGGCACTGAGGATTTTTTAAGAAAATTTGATACTAATTTAAAAATTGATTTAAAATTAGATTGTACCCAGATTTATATATTCATTATGTGTAAAATTTCAAACTGGATCACTTATAAATAAATATGTATACCTAAAAAAATTAAAAGATTAATTTTATATTAGACGACATTAATTTAAATAAAATATATATTTTTTTCATTGCAAACTTTGTATGATTATATCATAAAAACATTTAAGAAATTCAATCTTTGAAAAACTACAATGAAAATTCGATCTAATGATTTATCCAGTGTAAGATAAATAAAGTAAGTACATCCATCAATTTTCTTAGTATGGAGTTATTTGAATTTAAAAGAATACAAGCAAATAAAATTTGCAATGAATAAATTTTGACTTATTAAGAAAGAAACCTCACCAATTTTTATGCAACTCTCACAGATAAGTTTATACAATGAACATTTTGCAATTTTTCTCAATATAAAATACATTAAAATATGGCAAAACATGTTTCTAACACAGAAAACAGCCAGTTTAACCAAATGTTTTACCTGATATGTATATCCTTTTGTAGCAAGGTAGGTACATGCAAGGAGCATATAATATCTGAAGAGAGAAACTTTTTTACTATATCTTTTCACCACTTGACAGTTAACATCATTAATAAGAAGTGTATCACACCTATTGTTCTACTTTTAGCCTCCAGTTCGAAGTCAAAACCAAAAGCAGCATAAAATTATTTATCACAGGAAGTAAAAGTATTATTCATTGGAGACAGAAGTTTTGATATAATCGATATCCTTTATAAAACCAAAAGATGTTATTCTGATTTGAAATTTCTGATTTTAATTCTGGTTCTGTTAGAAAAATCATCTTAAGAAACATTTTCAATATAATTTAAACTTTATCAAAAGCAGATGGGCAATTAAATATAGTCTTAATTCTGACAAGTTCTTAACCCTTTAAACCCTAAAGAAACGATATATCGACCCTGTTAACTTAAGACAAAAGAAGACACATACACACACAACGTTATTTCAACCTCCATCTTTGGACCCTGACTAAGCAATATTTCCGAGTAGTCACTCAGAGACGTTTTATTAAAGAACCATATCAGGGTTGAAAAATGTTAGTGTCTCTCTTTTTGCCTTTGGTTACTAAGGCTGATATATCGGCCCTTCAGGATCGAAAGGTTTAAGAAATTTTTCAGCTTATTTTTTACATCCTCTATATTTTGTAGATAAACAAACTTTTACGTATTGCGGCTCACCAAGTAAAAATAATATCTATGTAGATTGATTTTGTAGTGATTATAATCTGCTGATTCATCACCCTACTATTCATCACTAGACATTTTATCACATGGTTTTTTCATCACGTTGACAATTCACCACTCTGAGTCTTTTCCTCACTTTGACTAATCATCACTTAAAAAAAAAAAAATTAAGTTCTGTAATGTTTGCTAAGATTTTGTCAAAATAAAATGAAACTATATAGAGAAATTTGTTTAGATTTTTAAATATGAAAATAGAAAATAAATTAGTTGAAATCAATTTTTTTATGGTTTATTTGTTAAAAAGTTTGATAAAGTGGTTGATATTCACTCTATAGATTTCAATAATCTCTCGTAAAAATAACCCCCAAATTGTCAAAGGGGCTAAAAATTTAACGTAATAAAAACATAATTACATAATTAACATTGTTACATAAATTAATGTAATTTTTTTCTTTGGGATAATGCTTTGAAAGGGTGATGAAAAGTCTAGTGATGAATCGTCGGGTGATGAGAAGACGGTAAGTCGATTATAACTTCAGACATTTATGAGAGATTTTTCCTTGATCAATGGACTCCTACAGCTTGCTTGTCTCAGTTTCTAATTATTGTTACCTTTTTCAAAATATAATATATATATATATATAAATATATATTTAGATATATAAAATATATATCATTTTTTAAAACCCGAGGAATGGAGGGAAATTTCTTAATGAATAAATGATTTATTTTGTCAAATATCAAGTGGTGAATCTTTATTGTTTTTTTTCTGTGTTCTAGAATAACACAAACTAAAAAAATGTCATTTGGTAAAAGGTTACACTAATATATTGTTTGTACTAGAATAATATTTTTAAATAAAGTTTAAAATAAAGGTTAAAAAAAACTAATTCTTATTAATAGAAAAGAAGCACAGTTTGTTAACGTTGTAGTTAGAAAAAAAAATCATCTACACAAAAGCAGAAAGGAAAGTTGAGTGAAAAAAAATATAACAGTTTGCATTTAAGTAAGCAAGAGGAGACTTATACAACAAAGAAGTAATTTCATGTTTAACCTGAAGTAAATAAGAATATAATAGTAATAATAATGATGATAAAAATAATAATAATAATGTGTCTACATCATATCAAAAAGTTTGAATAGGTTGAAATCTATTAAAAAATTACATTCAGTTTTTTTTATCAATATAACAGTCTTAAAAATTCATTAAACAGTTTTAAATTTATACATCTGCCAAAAGTAGTTATTAAAAAAAAGAATATTGATTTGAAAAATAAAGAAACTACATGAGAACGAGAAATATATGAATTTAAAAATTTATTTAGATTTAATATGAAAAATAAAATCAATCAATATTGTGTTCAATATTTTATTTCAGAGAAAAATCCAAAAATATCTTATTGAATATTATTGATACATGAAAACAAATTTTGCATCCACACTAAAAACCGCTCCTACTGTTAGCAATTATTACTCAAAGAAAAATGGTTTTAAAACTTAAGAATAATCTTTTTAAACAAAGAAAGTATATTTATCTAATGTTCTTCAAATATTTTTGTTTAAATTTTGTAGTTCATTTAAGTTTAAACAAATTATAAAATTGAAAGAATTTGGCATTTTTATATTATAAATCTCAAAAAGTTTTCAATCAAATAATTTTTAATAAGAATAAAAGGTTAAAATTTGGAAATATCTGTTTCTTAATGATATAAAATTTGAGAATTTAAAAATGGTATAAAATTTGAGAATTCAAAAATGGTATAAAATTTGAGAACTTAAAAATGGTATAAAATTTGAAAATTTAAAAAATTATTTTATAATCGGATGATTGTTTTATCAAGTTCCAGTAAGAATATTTATTCATAGATAAATACATATAGTCTTATTTATATTGTGTAAGCTAATCTATTTTTGTCATCCAATCAAATTGTCTGTTAGAGGACAAAAATTAATTTATTTGTAAAGAATTGAAATGAACTAAGGCATTAAGATGTCGAAAAAAAAGATTTTAATTCTATTGCTAAAATTTTGAATTGATTTCTTTTATAATTTTTTTTTATAAAGTTAAAAACAAAACAGTTTCTTGTTGTATAAGAAATCTCTTGCATGTCTTAGACATTTCTGTTAACAATTTTTTTTCAAATATGACTACAAACTAAAAGAAAGAAAAAAGTCACAGAGTAAAAAAAAAAGAAAAAAAAAAAATCATAAGAAAGAAAGATCAGGCCAGACAGCATTGGGGTACACAGAAAGTTATGGGCACAGAGAAATGGACAGTTCTCACCCGGAGAGGGAAGGATGAGAAAAAAAAGTGTAACAGAACTGATTGAACTGATGAGAGAGAGAAGTAAATTAATACAAATGGGTAGGCATTTTGTTCATTTTTTTTTGTTTAAACCTTTGGACCCTGACTTATCAAAATCACCGAGTTGTCACTCAGAGCCATTATATCAACGAAAAATATTAGGGCCAAAATATTGGTAGGTTTTCTTTTGCCTTATATCATCAGGGCCGATATATCGGCCTCTTAAGGTCCAAAGGATTAAATGCTCACATGATGAATCTGATCGACCCATTTATTCATTAGCTAGATTTGTAATTTTGGTAATACTGAATTTTAACACCCATGGGTGTCATATTTAGTGATAGTTAGTTCAAACTGCATATGAACACCCATGGGTGCCATATTTAGTGAT
>JAUZSX010000025.1:137101-162791 GCA_034780655.1 Idiosepius hallami | reverse complement strand
TTGGGGGTATGTCGCACCCGTTGTTCCTACTCTCGTTGTTGCCGCTCTCGTGAGGCGTGCGACACATCTACTTAATTGTTTCAGTCGGGGGTCAACATAACTTTATGATGCTTGAGGTTTGTTTTATGGCGTATTAACCTTGTTAGGTCATTTAATGCCGTGAACAGTTATTGTATACATGTAGATTTGTTTTTTTTTAATATACACAATGTTCGCTATTTAACCCATAAGTGGAGGGAATGTAGAGATTCATACCTTTCCCAAGGGTATTAGTCCAATTATGAATGCAAATCGAACGAGTGGGGTTCGAATTCGCATACTACGATTCCGAATCTGATTCCCTACCCACTAGGCCAAATGGGCTTCTTCCCCTATGATGGTTGAGGAGATCTAAAGTGGGGGATAAAAAAATAAAGAGGGGGGTGGGGGATAATAAATTAAACCAAAAAAGAATTTAAAGTCTACAAATTTCTTACCATTTTTCCAACTGCTTTTTTACCATCCATGAAGCCTTTGGGGATGGCATTGGGGGTCAGAATCTCATATCTTTGTCGGAATTCTTGGAACAAGATTCTGTTGGGAAAACCTTGTCGACAGATACGGATACCTTCCAAAACTCCATTGCAGCGGAGCTGATCAAGCACCAAAGGAGCATCAATTTTACCAGGCTAACAAAAAATAAAATTTTTTAAAAATAAATAAAATAAAAATGAAACATCTTTTTTTTAATAAATAAGATTAAAAAATAAATAAAAATAATTTTTTTTTCAACATTAAATTAATTTAAGCTTTTTTTTGTTGTTTTTTTATATTATAGGATTAAGAATACTCAAAATGGCCAACTTTGCACAACTTAATATCAATACCCAAGTAACTACAAGAATCATATTCTTCAGTAATATATAAGTGAATAAACACTTTTTAAAAATAATGACATCAATAAAATATTATCAAATCTATTTCATTTTTTATGCTATTTAAGATAAATCAGTTTATTTACTAAACCAAGATCTTTTTATTAAAATTTTCATATAAAACAACAGTTTTTCAATGTATTTATATATAATAAAAATTATACTTCGACAGCTAATTAATTTCTAATACCGTCAGAATATAATTTCCCATACATATATATAGATAAAGAAGCTTGAGGCAAATATTATGAATATATTGATTATATGGATTATAGTCCCTATCTAAATTTATATTGACCAAATAATACTTTGGGTTTATTCAGTTAAGTAAAATATTTAAAAAATATTAATTACTTAAAAAAAAAAAATTAGTTTAAAATCTAGTTTTTATTGAATATCAAGAAGGAAAGGTAGTATTATTCGATCAATTTTAGAATTAGCTATTTATTTCAAACTTAAAGCTTTTTTGTGTTAATAATAACAAGACTACTTACTCGTTTGTCATGGTTGGGAATGATACAACGAACAAAATTAGGGTTTGTATTTCTTAAAGTTGCCATCAGTTTTGCAAGTTGTTCTTTATAAAGTTGGCTCACTGTACGGAACATTCCTTTTCTGGTACGAGAACCGAATGCTGTCTCAGCTGCAGCAGCTGCTCCAAGACCAACAATTTCAGCTTTAGGAAATAAAATATAAAAATATATAATTATTAGATACGATACTAATACAGAATAACACCACCACTACTTCAAAAGAAAAAAAAAGGACATGATAAAATAGTTTGGGACAGTGGTTGGGGAATCAGACTCAAGATTCATAGTTTGTGTGCTAGAATCCTGATCTTTCTGCAATTTTCACTTATGGACTAGTATCTTTGGTAAAAAGGTTATACCCATTTCCCTCCAGCCATGGATTAAATAATAAGGGTAGATCGGCCACACTATGCTGTGGTAGGCAATCCATCTAATGATGATATCAATATAAAAGCTCTTAATTGGGATATATAGATGCAGCTAGAGACTGCTTGTAAAATTTAAATTCCCAGAGACCTTGCCACTGAATTCAGTGGCAAGTTCTCTGGGAATTTGAATTTTGATAAACATTCTTTTTGTTCACATATATATATATATATTATTTTTAAATAACACATGACACACTATTTAATCTATAGCTGAAGGAAATGTTAGTGTTCATACCTTTCTTAAGGGGATGAGTTCAATTATGGAATGACTAGTATTCAAATTTGTGCATTACGATTTGGAAGTCTAACTGCCTACCCACTAGGCCAAATGGACCTCCAATAAAAAGCAGGCTTGTTTAATATTTGCTTTAACAACAGATTTTGCCACAGTTTATAATTCTTTTAAAAAGACACCAGGACAATTATTTTTAAAAAGATCTACAAAATTTTCACTAATCATTAAAATATAAAAATAGTTGAAGTTCTATTTCTTAAACAAAATAATAAATTTTATAAGCTTACCATCTTTCCAAATAAGTTGTATAAAAGGATCAGATGAATTTTGAAGTAATGCAACAACATTTTCATTCAATGGATCCATATTTTTCATTAACCAAGCTTGAGCAGAATAGTCAACCTGAAATAAAGAAAAAAAAAAAATTTATATTTTAGGTTATTAATTTTTGTTTATTCATCAAAAATACATTCATATGAATGGATAGTTTTAAATTGTAACTAGCAATTAAAGAAACAGGGATCAATGAGAAAATATGAGATTTATATATATTTTCATAGTGAGTTTTTTTTTCTCTCTCAAGTGTTTACTATTTTAATATAAATGAATGCAAAAGCTTTGGAATCTGACAATGTATACATGTGTGTGTGTGTGTGTGTGAGAGAGAGAGACACCAAGAGAGAGAGAGAGAGACAGACAGACAGACAGAGAGAGAGACAGACAGACAGACAGAGAGAGAGAGAGAGACAGAGACAGAGAGAGAGAGAGAGAGACACCGGGAGAGAGACCGAGAGAGATCAAGACGGAAAGATAGAGAGAGAGGGAGTAAATCTAACACCTACCTTTCCCGCATAGTGAATGAGGCTAAAATCAGCATCTGCACGGAAATCAGGCTTTTCAAATTTGGGATGATTGACGTGATGTCCCAGCAGTTTATCCACATAGGTCTTATCTGTGGCTTTAGGGAACCAACATTCCTCATCTAATAGAGCTAAAATACCCATGGGCTGAGAAAGAAAAATAAGAAAAATTAAACTTAAATAATAAATATTTTATATTTTTATAAATAAGATTTATCAGTAAAAAAACATTAAAAAAAGGTTCGTAACATTTTCTGAAATTATTTACCTTTTCAATAAGGTCAATAGTAGGTTGTAAATCGAGTCCGAAGTCGATGAACTTCCACTCTATGCCCTCCCGTTGGTACTCCTCTTGCTCCAGGATGAACATGGTGTGGTTGAACAGTTGCTGAAGCTTTTCATTCGTATAATTGATGCACAACTGCTCAAACGAATTCATCTAAAAAAAACAAAGTAATATACAGATTTAGAATAAGCAATTTAAATTGTACAAGTTTTTAATATTTTAATGAAAATTCAATCCAATGAATGAAGTCAAAGTTTAAGCCCACGGCTAACGTTGAAAAAAAAAATATATCCTGAATCTAGATAGACGCCAAAATCAATTTTTTTTTTATTAGCTTAAATTTAAAGCTTTTAGACGTTTTAAAGAATTGACCAAAAAAAAAAAAAAATAAAATATGAATTTATTTCTATTTAATAGTTGACCTTCCAAACAATGCTGAAAAAAAATTCTTAGCCCCTGGCTTAACCAGTTTGATATAATCTAAAAATAGTAATAGTCTGTCAATATTATTTTAACTTTGAAAAGTGATATTTGTTAAAAAAAATAAATAAATAAATTTAAATAAAAAAGATGGTAAGCATCAAACTCTTGTGTTGATAAAAACAAATAGTAGCAATCTCTTTTTCTAGCTCATAACCTATAATTCTAAAATAGTATGACTTACAAGTAAGAGTTTTTTTTTGTGTTTCTTCAGTCTTTTCCATCATTTCTGGTATCAAAAATACAAAATTTACAAGATCTCCTGGGACAGGAGCTTGTGCCAGATCAAAAAAAAAAAAAAAAACTAAACATATATTTAACCATACACGACTAAAGTACTTATGACATTCAATTTATAGTAGAGTTTGGCAGCAAGAGAGGAGCATTGATAAAAGATTGGACTCTAAGATCATTTTATGAGAGTTCAAATCCCTGTCAACAGCATTCATTCATCTTTAGCTGCTCCAGGCAGATAGGGCTCGTTAAGTCTGGAAAGAAACTTATCTAGATGAAGGGCAACATTGAATGCAAAAAGCCTTGGTAAAAAGCACATAAAAATGGCCTTGTGTCTAACTTGGGTTGGTGCTCGACAGAGTAAATATAATATAAAAGAGTTAAATTTTGAAATTAGATATTTATGCAGTATGTGTTTGCCTATCCAAATAAGTAGGTTTCATGAGCCACAATGCTATTCATACAGAGCAGCAATTTGCTAAGTTGGATTTAAATTGGGTTGCAACCAGTAACCAATTTGTAAGTCATTTAACCTCTTAAAAATAATGATTTTTCCACCTTCTAAGGTTAAAACATAACCTTGGGGGTGAAGGCAAGTGGCTTATTTTGAAGACTACAGACATTGTTCCAGACAACCTGGCGCTAGTGTATGAACACAATCACTGCACATAGGACTTGTCATTTGTAGGCAGGTGTGTGTGCATGTGTATAAAGTTTAAACTAAAATTTTCTAAATTTTTTCAAGATATTAAGCTGTTGATACAAGGCAAAAAAAACTTTTAATAGTCCATTAAAAATACTGTATATAAAAATGAGAAATTTTTCTGTATTTCTCATTGAAATTTACTTGCATTAATTTGTTATGTATCAATTTTAATGTACAAATTGGATGCTAAAATTTTGGCTAGCTTTGTTCCAAAATTTGACCTACAATTCAGCTTTTTATTCACTTCAACAATATTTCTAATGATGGTTTTATTAAAGATTGTGT
Source organism: Idiosepius hallami (assembly GCA_034780655.1). NCBI lineage: Eukaryota > Metazoa > Mollusca > Cephalopoda > Idiosepiidae > Idiosepius > Idiosepius hallami. The sequence goes on along the minus strand of JAUZSX010000025.1, from coordinate 157,830 downwards.
TGTTAAAATTGAATTATCATAATTGTGCAACATCTGCACCAGAAGACAATATGTTTAGAGTATTATAGGTATTTGTTCTTCCACCCTCAGTACAGGTCACAGAATAAAAAATATAGAGTAATAAAAACCATTGCAGCCTATACTAAAAAATAAATTATTAAAAATAAAATGAAATAATGAAAATAGACAAATAGCAAAATATTTTAGAGTTCTTTTTTAGATATATATTTAAATGAATTTAGAATTATTTTGTACTATGATTTTTTTTTTATCAAATAAAACATAAAAATAGTTGAAATATTCTAAAACTGATTTAGAAAAAAAATACTTTTTAAAATCTTTACAAAGTCATAACAAAAATCAAGAGATTTGCAAACCGAAAAACATTTTGTTTATAATTCTGAGCACACACAGACACACACACAAAAAAGTCAAAAGGGTGTGGATAGGTGGAAAATGGAGAATAGTGAAAGTTTGGAAAATAGATATTTTATTTCTTTTATTTATTCTAATTATCAGATACTCACCATTTTTAACTTCACTTAGACTTGGATCCTGAATATAGCTTTAAAGTCACTAACCATTTTAGAGAATTTCAAATGTCATCTTTTTATCTCGTTAATAAAAATAAGCTGTTGTCACGGTTATCTATTTGAAACAACCCAAAAGTTAATGCATTATACTAAAGAAAAATTCCAATTATATTTTCCCTATTTAGTTAATCATATTACTATTAACTTTCATTGTTAGAAACAAGTTAGAACAGAAAATGCACTGAAACAAATTGAGCTGTATGTTATTATTCAGAGTTTTTTTCCTCCCATTTCAATGATAAACTTGTTGAGGAACAAAATTTCCTGTTCTTTATATAAAAAGAGTTGAAGACGTAAGGGCAAATAATTAAAATGATATTGCCAGTTGAAACTCATTTCAGAAGACTGTAGTTTTAAATCTTTAGCTTTTCATGTTATCAAAATTATGTATAGTATAAATAAGCAAGAAATGAATGAATTATTATTTGTTATCAATTATTAGTAAGGATTTGAGAGGATTAGACAGATATCAACCAGATTTATTCATTCATTTTTAGAATGGAAGGAGTATTTGTGTTGAAGGATAATTGACCAATTGAAAGTTAGAAGGATATAGGAAATTAGAATCAGGACAATGTACACACACATACACAAACACACAAGAAAAGGGATAGGGCTGTTATTTTGAATAGCATACACACCCAGTCAGCATTATTAAAAAAAAAAATCAAATGATCCTAGTTGTGAAAGGCTCTTATGCGTTTATTTAGCACTCAGTCCATAACAATATAAGTCTAATAAAATGAATTCACTATCTTGTAAATATTAGATGCATTTATTGATTTCATTTGTAACTACAAATATATAATAAACTTCAAAAAGAACAAGTTTTAGCAACATTTCAGTAAAAATTCATATTTAGCTTGTTTTATTTATTATCCTTTGAGTGACTTATGTATTTAAAAAAAAAAAAATAATTTTATTTTTTTTTAGTACATTCATTAATAAATAAAATTTTGTTATAAGAATAAAGTTGTATATGTGTGTTGAAGAGGTTAATCTAAGATTGAGTATATATTCTTCAAGTTTAATACTGGTTGAGTTTCCACAGATGATTTCTAATAGAAATGAAATAGATCTATATGGAAACTATCAACTTATTCATTAGCACTAATTATCGTTTATTAGCGCAGTTAATCCACATATAACTATGAAATAAAGAGATTGAACACGAAACACTTAACAGATTTAATTTAGTACAAAACAAAGAAATCAAATGAACATGTATCTTGTAATAACTGAGAATTTATTTAGAAATAAAAATCAAATTCACTCTTTGTGATACTCCTTTAGATTAGAAGAGTATCTGAGGAAAGCTACCAAAATATATATTCTGTTATAAAATTCTAATTTTTTGAAAAATGCTTTGTGGGAATGTACAAATAGAGGGAAAAAAATAGGAGGGGGACAAAAACAAATTAGGGATTGGATTAATAATACCAAATATATCACTTGTTAAACAGTTGATCAATCTAAATTTTATTTTATATATAGATTGAAATTATGAAATTTACCAATATGTAAAAATCTTACCATCTAATTTATCATTGTTAAGAGAATTAAAATATTTATTTACAATATAAGACAAAGTAATAAAATGACATTTTTTTTGAATATCAGATTTTACACAAACAGCTAAATAATAATGTTTTTAAGTGGAAAAAAATTACATGTGATGGAAATAAAACCTAAGAAATTAATGTAAAGAAATACTGATAATTTATCAAAGCAGAAATAATAATAATAATTATTATTATTAATGAATTATTAACACTAACATAATTCTACTTGTCCTCCTGTTAGTTTAGTTGACCATTAAACTTTCAATAATAAATAAGAGAAATTCAGAAATTAGACAAGGGAAGGAGAATATTTATTGTTTTGCAAGAATGCTATCTTGATATCCTAAAATTCTTCCCCATTCTGTATTAGGGACAAGATTACAGAGTTAGTGGATGACATACTCATGAACCCACAAGCAACTAAAAGAGATGACTAACAATATTCACTGTTATATCACCTCAATTTGATCAGTAAATAAACAATATATTTCATTTGGTTTTAGAGTAAGGTTGTTTTGTTTTTTTTGTTAAAGTTAGGATTTTATTAAACTTAACACTGGAACGAAATAAAATGGGAAGAAAAAAAAAACCCTAAAAAGTTAATCCTAAAGCCAAATAGAAGATTTTGTTTATTTACCTCATTGACATAATGGTGAATAATGTAAGTTATCCCTTTTAGTCAAATATGGGTCCAAAGGTACGTTCTCTACCAACACAATCTTGTCAGTATTAGAAAGTTTCAAAACAGACAGACATGAATCAGCAACAAGTGATATCTCCAATTACTCAGTGATTATTACCCTAACTTGGGTTTATCTAACACAGGGACAAACAGAATTATAATAATGATTAATTTATTCAATTATAAGTCAGTTTTAGACATTACTGAACAATTGATATAAATAATTCTCAATTTATCATTATATTATTTGTAAATTTACTAAGTAATTTTCATTCCTTGTAATATATAGCTATGGACATATCACAACATAGAACACTGTACGATGAGCATACTGTTTTTACTTATACTTTAGCATAAAACCAATTAACAACAAAAAGTAAAATGAAACTCAATAACCTTTTCATTGACACAGGTTTTAATAATCTAACATAATCTAAAGAAAAAAAAAAAGAGACAGTGAGAGAAATCTAAGTCTTCAGTAAACGTTATCTTTCTTCTTATTAAGAAAAAATGATTTCTCTGTAAAGTGACCAACCCATAATTGAATTGAAACCAAATTGAAGATGGCTTAGTCAACTTTTGGGCAAGTAACAATCATCACTGGGAATTTCAACCCTTAAAAAGAGAGAGAGAGAAAAAATAAGAGAGAGAGAGAAAGAGAGAGAGAATGGTACATTCACAGGAAAGAAGAAATTATAAATGATCTGATGATGTACCTCGCCCCCTTTAACTATTGCAATTTTTCAAAAACATCTAGTTAGCATTTATATGAAAACTGAACTTGTGTTACAGATTATACAAATATATATATATATATATAGATAGATATGATATGATGTCTAATACAACTAAACCAACTGTAACATTAGATTTATTAGGTTGTGTATAATCAAGCATTATCACTGGAAATCACATGAAATATCTATACATCAATACAATAGCACTTACATGTGTCACATTTGCTTTTGTCTGTAACACTTTTCTATATGTTGGGTTTCTAATAGAAGTATTTTTAAAATTGAAAATGAATCTAGATAAAATAGAGTAATAGTTAGGATTGAAACAAATAAGAAGACTAATTAAACCAATTGACCATAGCAGCAGCTGTTAATTTGCTGTGTTTTTTTTTTAAATAGATAATCTGTAATGTGGTTGCTCATAACTTTTTAATAACACTTTTAAAATCTTAAAATAAATTAATTTCAAATCTTAGTTGAATCATTATGTCCATTTTCATCAGTTTTAAACCATTATTTTGCTGTCATTGCATATTCTTATTTCAACTAAATGTACCATGTAATTTATATGGGTCCAGCTATTAATTTGTTTAAAAAAGAAATGTCCACATACACAAAGATTCTGCATCAAATACTCTAACCACTTTCTTAAAACTAAGAAACTAAAACTTAATTCCTTTTTATTGGTCTAGAAATGAATCTGTTACAAAAAAATATTCTTGCTGGTCTGGTGTTCTCAGACAACAAAGATTTTTTTAGATCATTAGGATCTTCTGTAATAACAAAAGACTCCTGTCTTCGATGTTTGTAAAGTAGGAAACCAAATAAGGTGAGGTGGTTGGGAATCAATAAATCCAATACAGATAGAGACATGAAAAAGCATTCAAACCAGAATTGAACTCACCTGGATCAGCTGAAGGAAATCATAATCAACATTAGAAAATTCAAAATCAATTTTAAAGAGACTCAAGAATTTAGGATCAAATTTATGCTGTAAAAAAGAAGCACTCTACCTCTATTTACTTTGAATATTGTATCAACTAATTAATTTGTTTTGCTTATTTTAATATTTGATTCTAACTGTATACTTCCTTTTATAGTAATGGAAGGGTTTGAATGAATAAGATCATCTTATCTTATCTAGCCCTTATTTAATGAGTCTAACAAGAATTGACTAAACTTACAAAATGAAAAGCTTTATTTTTTTTTGGTTATATATTTAAATATGTTCAAAAGAAAGAAATGAGAAAATGTTCAACAAAATTTATCTAAGTCATACAAGAGTTGTTCCAAAAGTAATGCTACCTATTTCTAAATTCATTTTTCAAAAGTTGAACAAGCGACCTTTTGTGCTCCAGAATTTATTTTTCTAAATAGTCACCATCAATCTCAATGCAATTTTGCCATCAATACATTTTCGCGCCCAAAGCACACTTTGTCGGTGACACCTGTCACCACTCTGAAATCGGCAAACTTACTCCTAACGGAGCCAACATCAATTGCCAGTTCGATTTTTTTCTGCACGTAGGAGTTCAATGATGCAACATCTGACGCAGATCCATGACAAGGGTTGCATACTTAGAGTCTCACACTATCAATATCTGCAACAGGGGGATGAAACCAACAAAGCAATTCATTATCCCCACTAATCTCATAGGGCAGAATAAAAAATATGAGGTATTACTTTTGGAACAACCCTCGTATCTAAAAACATATACGAGTCAACATTAATAAACTATAAAACAAAGAAATCAAATGAGAAATACTTGCACAATTCTAACAATGCATTATTGTTAGACAGAGATAGTAACAATAGAAGCTGATTAAGTAAACTTGTTTTAATTGCCTGAGTTTGAAAGTTTGGATAATCATTAAATCATTTACACTCATTCTGGTCATTGTTGTATTCACAAGATGTTAGATATGTGTTTGTGAATATAGTAAAAGAATAAAAATCTGAATATTTGACATATTTTAATTTGATTAACAATACTTTTTGAGTTTTCTCAGACATTCTATCATCTTTTAAAATATTTTGTAAACAAAACAAGAAAATGAAAAATATATTAATCTGTGTAGTAAGATTGCTTAATACTGATATTGAGCAATAACTATTAATTCAAGCAATTTACTACACAGATTAATTAATATATATATATATATATATATATTTTCCAACGGCTCTAAAAATAATTTTGGTGTTTTAAGGTTATCAAAGTCTTCCATAATTATAAAAGGATTCTTTTTTCCTAAAGAACAAATATTTTAGGATATGTGTAATTTTTTTTTTTTTTTGACCTATCAACCTCTGTGGGTTATTTAAGGTCAGTTAATTTTCAGTCTTTTATTGAGTTTAGTTATGTTCTATGTTTTTTCATCTGATTACGGTAAGGGTGGATTTTCCTTGTTCTGGATATGTGTAATAATCATTACTAAAATAAAGCCAAAATATAAATTCCTTGACAATTTGGCATTAAACAAAAAAAGTCTTATAAAAAAAAAAAAAAAAACACAAAAAAATTATGTCAATTTGTGCAGCAGAATTTCTTTTTTTAAGCCTTGGAGAGAAAAAAAATTGCAGTGCTCTCTCTAATCAAAGAAATGTTTTAAAAAAAAAAAAAAAAAAAATCAGAAAAATCTGTCCATCTTTCTTTCTACAACACATGCAAATACAAAAGAAGGGTTCAGGTTATCAGGAATTTTCTAGTTATGATAACACTAGTTCACATGGGAGAAGAAATACATTTAAAAAGTGCCAACTATTTTTAAGAACTAGAATTTTTTTTTTTATTACTCTCAGGAATCAAAACAAGTTTTTATTTCTTATAGAGAGAATGATTTTAAAGTACAGAAAAGCAGATTTATTTCATAAGCCTAAATATTGGTTAGTTATATAAAAAAAAAAAAAGCTTAAAATCTCACCCCAAAAATTTTTAACAACGACCATATTACTGATATAAGAGGCTCCATCTCAATATATTTTTTCCTCACACTATTCTTATATTCGCTTCTCTTTAATTTCCATATTTCATTTCATATAATCCAAGGTTTCCTTAATAGCATTCTATTTGAATGCAGTTGCTTGCAACGCAAGAGATTCAGGTTTTGTTTTTGTTTATAACAAAAATAAGTTAATATAGACTCAGCTTATAAGGAGTCCTTTAACAAGGATAAAATGCAATAAATACATATAATTGGAGCTGGTATCTTAGTATTTGAAATAACTTTTTTTTTCTTGATTTAAAAAAAAAAAAAAATCAAAATTGATAACAACTGAGAAATAATGATGAAAATACAAGTCTATCAAATATTTGAAATTTTACATTTCCTGAATTTCTTTAATAAACTCTTATAAACAATAATAAAAAATAAAGAAAAAAAAGATTTTTACTGAAGTCAGTAAAACATCTATCTTTTATCTTTAATGACATATCAATGTCAATGGTCACTTAATACAAAAATACAATTATTTTTTTTAATAAATTATAGTTCCTCTGAAGCATCATATAATACATGAGAAATAATTTTTTTTATATAAAGGCTTAAATGATGCAGGTTTTGTTATTATATTTTTTTTATTTGATATTCTTTTCTTTTTAATAAACCAGTGGGTGTGAGCCTTATTTAACTAATAAGGGTTGAAGTAATTAGCAGGAGTATAAGGGAGACTCAAGTTTTTTGGCAAAGGAAACTGCCTAGTTTTATCAATAAAACTCGTTCTGGTTATTTCAAAATTTCTAGGAAAACAATTTTTCAAAATAAGAAAAAATTCAGTTTAATTGAAAAAAAAAAAGAAGCTTCTAAGGAATCAAATTTTATGAGGAAAGAAGAAAAAAGGCTTTTATTTCTGAGATGCAACAATTTTAAATCCATAAAGACTGAATTCTATGCAGAGTGTAAAAAGCGTTCATATCCAATAATTAACAAAAAAAAAAAAAAAAATATTCTGGCAGAGTGGGAGATAAATTTGGGAAGGAGGGGTGGGGGCGTATTCTTATAACTAAAGATGACTTAACTGAAAAAAATTTCCCCAAAAGGTCAACTTTGTCAAATATTTAGATAACTTTAACAACCCTTTTAAAAGTTATTTCTAAACTTAACATTTTAGCAATGAATCTATGGAAGAAAAACTGAAAGCTTTATTATGAATAAAGTGTGTTTATCTTTTGAAAATTATTTGAAACAAACTGAATGATCAATAATTCAAACAAGATTAACTGGTTTTAACATCTGAAATGTGTTTAAAATAACTTCTATCGCTTTCTTTGTATTAAAAGAAAAATTCTAAAAATAACTTTTGAATTAATATTCCTTTTCATATTAGATTGCCCAGCCTTGCTTGAGCGCCAAGGGTTGTCACTTTTACACCATGATGAAATTACATATCAATCTTCCTTTATCTTAAATGAAATTACATAGTAATAAAATTTTATAGTAATCTCCCTTTTGCTCATTTCTATCTGATTTCTTTTTTTGGCTTTTTTTTAAATATAATTCCAAATTTTTGTTCCTGGCTCAAAACCAACTAAAATTGTTATCCAGGTCTGAATACCCCATATATCAAATTTCAAGCCTCTGAACCTAAAATTGGAAGAGTAGTTTGATAGAAACCATTGACATTGACAGTCTCTCTTGTAAATAGATATTTAGAATTTTAATTATTTCATCAAGCATATCATTACTTTCAGATTTGTCCAAAATTATTTTTTTAAAATATGAATATAATAGCTGGAAGGTTGTTTGTTTTTTGTTTTATATGGAAAGATTTTGGCAAAGTGACCCATTTGGAGAAATAGATTGGATTAGGAATTGTAAAAATTGTTTAAATCAACTTTTGGGAAAGTGACATTCAGCATTTTGAACAACACTCTCATAAATGAGGTTCAAGTGCCTGTATTACCATATGTATGTCATAGTTTAATATTTATTTATTAAAAAAGAATAAAAATTAAAAATAAATAAAAATTGAAATTAAATATTGAATAAAAGATAATTGTTTAAAATAATTAGAAACTAAAAAGAAATAAATTTAAAAAGAAATTTTAAAAAAACTAAAAGAAAAAAGTATTAAAAAAATAAAGAAAAACTAAATGAAGAAAAAAAAAGAAGGAAACTAAAGAGAAAAAAAACTATCAGACTAGCATAATGAAAACATGCAAAATGCTAATGGATAAATATTTAAAAGCTGCTGCTCTGGTGCAGTGTCCCTTTCTGACCAATTGTGAAGAAGAAAAAGAAGAATGGGAGACATGGTTACCTTCCCACGAGAACTCTGCAGAATAGTTTTGAGTTTTGTTTTATTTAAAAAAAAAAAAAAAAAAAAAGCAAAAGGTTGAAAAAAAAAAAGTAAAAATAAATTGGGAGTGAAAACATGAAAATATAGATAAAAATTGTTTTGTTTCTTAAATTAACAGAAAAATAAGACTTGAATAATTTTTAGTTTTAAATCTATTATTAAATGGTTTGTAAACTTAAAAAATTCAATTTATAACGTAAGTTCATAAAAAAAACATTTTTTAATTACTAGTTTTTTTACTATAAATAGTATACTGGCTGCATTTAAAAATTCAATATTTAAATAAATAATATAAGTTTCTTTTTTTTTTTTTTAAATTCTTAACTCAAGAAAAGACAAAAAAATTGCAGGCATCACAAATAAGACTGGTCTTCTTGTTCAGTCCAACTAAAAATGAATAAAACAAAATGTTTAATGAGATCAACTTTTCTTTAAAAAGAAAAAAAAAAGTAGGAAATGAACCAAAATTCAAATATTTTTTTCCAATTATTTTTATAAAAAAAAAAAAGATTTTTATACATAAAAAAAACATGTTTCTCTTGTTTGAAAACTTATGTATTGTTGCTAAAAAAAAAAATAAAATCATTTTGTTCTAGCATTGCTATTTATCTGTGTATTATTGTCTCATTAGCAACATAAAAATATATTCTGAAATGATATCAAATAATCTAACAATTTTAGCTTAATTAACAATCAGCTTTTGAAGATAAAAACAGATCATTCTCTTGACATTTTTTTAAACATTTCAATTTTAGGAAATTAAAAAAAAGAAAGAAAATGTTTAAATACAAGAAAAAAACTTCCTAAAATACCAAGCGATAGGGTATGGTGAAGATGGAGATGGACAAAGGAAACAAATGTCCTACCTTAAAAATTTCAAAGCCAGCAATATCCAGGATCCCAATAAAAGAGGCTCCTTGGCGTTTAGTTCGATCCAAAGATTTATTAATTCGGGTCACCAACCACTTAAACATCCGTTCATAACATGCTTTTGAAATAGCTTCAACAGAATACTCTGCCTAAAATAGTAAAAAAGGGACAATCGCTGGTTAAATCAGACTTGTTTTAAACATAAAAAAATATAACAACCAAAAAATGATGTCAATTCAAGACTCTTATTAAAAAAAAAAAAAAGTTTGAAAAAAAAATGCACATCAATCACTATTATTAGAATAGTGTCACTTACTTGTTCTTTTGTTTGAGCTTTTGTAACATGGTCCCTACCAACTTTAATTTTTGGTCTAAGAAAAGCTTGAGTCAAAGCAGTGACATTCAAGCCTAACAAGTGGCAAACTTTCTGGGCAACTAAAAAATAAAATATTAAGAACAGATTAAATATGAAAAAAATGATGATTTAATGCAGTGGTCAGGAAACAGAGATTAATTATCCCAAATTTGGTAAATTAAAAATTTGGAGAGGGGCTTTAATGAATGTGCTACCCGCATGGATGTGAAAAGTGGGAGAACCTTTCCCCCCCCCCTTAATAATAAAACTTTCTTTTGTAATTGAATTAATTTGAAATACATGATGTTCAATAATTTTGCTTGTTAGCCATGTAATGCTAAAAAAGAGTGTTTTATTTCTATTTATGTGATTTCTACTTTTTTTCTTGTGTGTTATTTCCATACAAAAAAGACTAACTTATTTCCCAAGATTGATGATGTTAACAATTAAACATATTACGAATATACATTTTTTGGTAATTTATTATTAATGAATTCTATAAGTAAATTACTTTATGCACCAGAGTACTTCCATGTGTGGGGTGGGAGTAAATTCATTTTACTACAAATTCTAATGGAGCTAAAAACCCCAAAACTTACCTGAAGCTGCTTTAGGGGAACACAAATAAATTTTTTTAAATACAAATCTATATAGGTGTTTAAAATGTGTGTGTATATGTGTGGCAGAAAGAGAGACAGAAAGAGAAGGGATATTAAAAAAATTGAAGGAGGAAAAAATGAAATATAAAAAGACTAATGGTCGAGAAAAGGTTGGAATAATAACATGAATTGGATACAAGTTAAATAATATATATTAAAAGAATAATACAAATAAACAAAGAAGAGCTGAAAATAGTATTTAATAACTGACCAGTATTGTCAGGTAGGGTAGCTTGGTCTGAATTCCTTTCTTGTTTGAAGGTCATATTTCCAAAAAGGAGAACTGCTGAAACAACTCTAAAGATTCCTGAAATAAAAAAAATAGAAAATGTTTAACACTTTAATAAATTCAATTTTTCTTTAAGAACTACATTAGAAACCACATATCACTAGATTTATATAAAGAGATGCCTTGGTTCATGTGCAATTTTCCTCAGTATAAAACTGAACTTCAGTAAAATTAATTTAATTCAAAACGGTAATTCACCAAGTAGCAGTAATAGTAACTAGTAATCTAGTAGTCAGGTCTCCAGTCTAAGATTTTGCAAAATGGGAAAATCTGATAAATCTGGCTTTATTAAATAAGGTGAATTATGCCCGGTCTCTTCTGTGATTGGTTGGGTTTAAGTTACCCTCTGTATATAATGAGTTGTTCTAATCTGCCCAATCCTACCACATAGCCATTAGACCAAAAATAATGCAATATGTTAAACCTCCTTTATTAGATTTTATAATGAATTAAAATGATATGCATATAATAATCTATGTCATCAGAAATTTTTTTTGTATTTTTTTGTTGTTTCAATTTTAAGCAAGTTGACATTTTTCTGAAAACATTGCGAAAAACCTAATTTTTCTTATACCAAGTGTTTCTTGAAATGCATGAAGTGTTTTTATACACATGGAAAAATAATTCAAAATGTCAAAAGATATATCTAGTTCTTGGAGGATAATTTATTTTTTTCAAAGACAGAAATATCTTTGGGGGTCAATGTGTTTAGAGACACTACCAAAACACAGACCCCCAATTTTCATTCCAGAAAATAATGAAGATTTTTTTTCAATCATTCTATTTTCAATTTGGCAAAATAAAAGATTTAGAACAGAGGAAACATTATTCTAAAAAGTTTTTGAAAAGTTAAAATTAATCAAATAATCTAATTAGATCATCTAAACAATTTAATTTGAACTCAAAGAGTGAGACAGGGTAGTTTACAGTTTTATAAATTTTATCTAAAGATAAATCTTTTAAAGTGTTTAAAAGAAGGATGTGAGGTCTAAAATAATGAAATAATGGGAATCTTTATTAAAAAAAAAATAAATAAAAAAAAATCCTTACCATTAACATCATCTAAAGAAAGACCCATGACAAGCATAGCTTCATGAGTTTGTTTAAATTCTGCTACATCATCAACTCCATTGACGGGCATAGAACCACCAGACATGTAATGATAGGATTTGGCATCTTCCAGTAAAAAGTCATCTGCAAAAAAGAAAGGACTTCTTTATTGTTGTGGCAACATACCTGGATATCCTCCAATATGAACTTGTCCATAAAACACATTCAGCAAACCTGAAGCATTCACTGAGAATTACCTCATGTCATTTCGAAACAACTCCTGCTGAACATAACTAGCCCTTCTTTGTACACTATTCCTCTTATGTTGATATAATCTACTATTCCATTCTCATCCAGTTGTTATGTTCATTCATTGACCTAATGCCAGTGGGCAGCATTTATTTACCCATTTACAACAACATTAGGACTACAGTCAGAAATAAGTTACAAATATAGAGAAATTGTTAATGTTGTTGTGGAGTTCTTATTTGTGTATGACATTAATAAAAAGCTCAAAATTCTGAGTTAAATTGTTGAGTTGTGAATACCAGTTGACAGCATGAAATTATCAAAAGGCAAAAAGTATAGTGATATTCAGAGAATATTTCAATTCAGAAAGAGGTCGACTTGATTTTAATCAAAAGGTATATCCAAACTTTTTTCTTTACATATCTATAAGGTTCTAACAACCCATTTAAGCCTTATTAAACAGGAACAATAATTATATTTTTAAAAAATTTACATGACTTATATCCCCAAAATAGGAGTATACAGTAAAGGTTAAGAAATAGTAACCATCCTTTTATTTTTTTTCACTTTATAAAAAAATAGAAATTTATAGTTAACTGTATAAAGATACAAAAAAATAAAATAATTTTCTAAAGGTTTATGTTAAAAAAAAATTTGATGTACATATTAGAAATATAACATTAGAGCTTCGTATGAATAATATTTTAAAAATAGCGATATATTTTAATTACCTATTGCAACTCTTGTTCACTTACCAACTGATTAAAAACAACACTGATAGATATTAGAAGTAGGATATTGAGACCCTTGTATATTGTGTTTGTCATATTTTCATTAAAAAGAAACTAGCTTTCTTGTCTCCGTGACTTTTCCCATGGTCCCTTTCCTTTTTAAAAACCATGTTGTAGATTACTAGGGCTATGAAAACATTCTTTTATTGAAAAATATTTTTTTCACAGACTTAGCTATTTTCCAAATTTTACCATTTCTTTAAATTCTGTAGTTTTTAGTAATAATTACAGAATTAAAAGAAATGGTAAAATTGCAGAATAGTCAAGTAATAAGTCGGGCTGTGACAAAAATATTCCTTAATAAAAGCATATTGTTAAAGCAATATTGATTACTAGTGATACTGTGAATTTAGTTTAATCAAGCCTTAGATAAGTTTTTCTTTTCAGGTTTTCTTTTCTTTACTTCATAATATAAATATTATATTTAATTGGTGAACACCAACCAAAGTTTGGCACATTTTTACGTGCTCTTACCCAGGCTTTTTACATTCAGTGTTAGCTTACACCTAGATGAGCTGCTCTCCAGAGTTGATGCGCCCCATCTGCCCGAGGCAGCTAAAAGTGAATGGAATGGTTTTTGACTGGGATTTGAACTCGCGTACTACGATTCCAGAGCCCGAGCTTTTAAACAATGCTCCACCATTGCTGCCCTATATAATATAAATATATCTAGATGTATTTGGATGTTTTTTTTTAACTAGTTGGCGAGTGAACTAATAGCTATTCCAAATATATTGCTATTGTAAAAATTTTATTATTAAATGAAATCACAAGTAGTTTTTAACTTTAAAAGAAAGAAAGGAAAAAAAAAAACTCACTTTTTTGTTCTTGAGAAGCTCCACATAAGAATTGGTAAAAAATGTGGAAACTGCGTTCTCCTTCTGCTTGTCTTACTGATCGAGATTTCTCCAAAAGATCTTTTCATAATAGTTAAGGTTATATAAGGAATTTATAAAAGAATGGTTTTTCATAATGAGATAAGCACCACTCCACTTAACTTCAAAGAGAATGAATCTGTGGCGCAACAGATAAAGGCGTCGAGTATCTCCAGATCAAAGTGAGCATCAGCTCAAGGAAAAGGTTTCAATCCAACCCAAAGGCAGTAATCAACAAAAATCCCCTAAAATTGTGAAGAAATAATAAGCTCACTTTCTAGACACTTAAATTCTTTTTAGAATCAGTGTTTTACATTCCTAATGTCAAAAATAAACAATCTGCATTAAACGTTTAAATTTCCAAAAAGTCAAATTTGTTTTGGTACATAAAAGATTTTGTGCATAATTGATCAACTTGATAACAGACACTTAAAATAATTTAAATATTACATTTGCCACTTTTAGAAGGAAATTATTGAGAAAGTAATTAAAACTTACCAAAAAGGTAGCTTTTTCAAAATTCCTCTTACCCTATCAGCATAATGCTTCTATGAAGGTCTTTGAGCAATCCAAATCGTAAAAGTTCAAATAATCAACTGTATAACTCTTGGAGTCATCAGGAGAGAACAAGCACCGTTTCGGGGACATTCTCTCTACAATTTTAATTGTACACTGGCCCACCTCACTGATGTAAGGCCCCATTATATCTTAAAGGCCTTTTCAATGAAATGCAAAACTTATTTTTAAAGTCAATGATTAAAAAAAAGTATATTTCCACATTTTTGTGTTAATCTCTACGTGAGTGCGACGAAGTTAGCATATTATCTATCACGAAATATTTGTCGCATCTTTCTTTTTTCAAATCCACATTGAACCATTTTCTTTTAACTATCAACTTCTTTATACTTTATATGTAACAAGAATATGATGTGGTGAGCATTAGAGCAGGGGTTATTCAAGTGATTAACACTCAGAAAAGAATGTAAACAAGAGGATACAGGTTTCAATATTGGCTCCACAGATATATCCAGACATGTCGAAATTGATTCTGATAAACTTGCCCTACAATGAAATAAGAATAAACCAATTTTATCTTTTTATATTCAGTTCAAGTATGAAAATAGAGATAGAAAAATACAAGAAAATGAAGAGAGTGGAAGGAAGTTTTAAATAATAATAATAATAACAGTATTTGGTAACCAGTGAATTTAACCTAAATGAACTGCTTTACACGATAATTTCTCATTGGTCTCTTTGATAAGCTAAATTTAAAAAGGTTTTGTATTTTGTTTGATTACTTTTAAAAGCTATTAACTTTTTTAGTTCATTTGATACTAAGAACAATCATTTTTGATAAATGTTCTTTCATTAAAACACTTTATTAATAACACCAGATTTCCTATTTATCTGCATAGTTGGAACTACCAGATTAAAATCCATGCAGCTAAAAAAAAAAAATAAATAAATAAAATTAAAATGAACAGAAACATCTACTTACAAAACGAGATGAATTGTCATTTTTAATGGTTTTGGCGTTACCAAAGGCTTCCAGAATTGGGTTGGCTTGGAGAAGTTGGTTTTCAAGTTCACCCTAAAAATGGGATTCCAATATTGTAAATGCAGTTTACAAAGAACAAACAAATCACAAAACCAAGAAAAAAATAACACTTAAGAACAACATTACAATATAAAATTCATATCTATACATTCACTTAACACAAGTTTCAATAATGATTACACTATGAAAAATAATTATGACTCATAATAACAAATGTTGCTTGCCCAGAAAAAGAGTTGACCAATGTTTATCTCACTGAAATTTATTTCAACATAAAAACATTTTGCCAAAGATCAGTAAAATAAATTAAAAAGAAAAAAACCTGAATAAAAATGAAAAATAGTTAAGTTTTTTAGTTAATAACAATATTATAACACTAATTTTTTTTTTTTTTATAATTTGGAAAGAAAATATTTGGTTTATTTTAATAAAATAAGTTCCTTTAAGTTCTTTAACTAGATTGTATTAATCAAAAGCATTTAAGAGAGTTTATTGTAAAAACAACCAAGTAATTTATCTCAAAATTAATAGAACCAAACTATTATCACAGAGAATCATTTTAGATATAAATCGAATAATTTGAGATATTTGCTCAATTCAACTTCTCAGCAAACAACATATACCATTAGGATGGTTTTTGTTTTTTTCAGAGTTAAAGTAAGAAATCAATAGCTTTATATAAATTTACTTCACAAGTATTCTCATGTTTTTTCATTCTAAGAAAACCATAATAGTGTATACATACCAACACAAATAATTTGAACACACACACACACACAGAAAACTATTCTTATGAAATTATTTTGTTGGGTAGAAAAACAATAGTAATATCTATTTTTTTCTTCATAAATGATACACAAGATTATCTTTAAATTTAAAAAAGTTTAAGAATTTGTTCATCAATAACACACAAATTTGGTTTTATGCAAATACATGTTTTGTTTTTTTTAAACATTGTTTTTAAAAAGCTTGACCATCTAAATGATTTAATTTGTAAAAAAAATTAAAAATTCCTAACTATTTTGTTATTTCACAAATTCCAGTTCAAGGTGTTGTATTTACTCATCAATTACAGTCAATACTTGAGACAAAGGATATATTTTCTCTTTTTTAATTGTCCATAACAAATCATAATAGTCAAAGAAAACACTGGACAGCTACTTCCTCTTTATTCAGACTTATTCATAGTGTATATATCCCCATCCTGATGTATGGGGTTTAATAAGTAAAGTTAAGTGTATCAAATGATTATTTTGCTCTCTGAGTCATTGCCTGTCCTATTTGATCAACATTATTTTTTTGTTGCATCTTACAAAAAATAAATATGTAATGGCACACACTACACCCAAAACAAAAGTATACATTGGTGGACATGATGTGGGGAGGAAAACATGGCAAGTAATCCAAAATAGAAGTAATTCACTACAAACTTGAAACAAAATACACCAGGAAATGATAACCTTTTTCAAATAAATAAATAAGAAACAAATACAAGAGCTCAACGTGTTTTAGGTTCAAGGATTAATTCTAAAAAAAGCTTCATCGATACAGCAGCTGGCAATAACAATTACTCATGCATTTATTGGTTCTAGAATAATAAGAAAGCAGAAGGATGGATCAATGCTTATACATTGATTCTTTTTTTTATTTTTATTAGAGTCAACAGTCTTGGAGAGATGATAACTTTGATGGAAAAACAAACAATTAAGCTAACTCCTAAGAGTCTCCTAAAGCAGAGCTTTTTGTTTCCCTAATACAAGCTGAAAGTAAATACTGAGAAGTAAGTCTAACTCCATCTTTAATTGGCCATTCTGATAATATCAAAACCCAAGACGACAACAATTCAAATAGTGTGTAACGCAAAGCAATGTATTCAAAAACATCCACAAAATTCCTTTGAATACTAAATCCTAAAAATTTTGCGACCCCCCTCGCCAACTGTCAAAGTACCACAGACACCACTTGAAAAATCTCTTCTCTAGTATAATTTGCGGGATCTTTAAAACTACAAATATTTCGTAGTCAAAAATGGAAAATCATTATTAGAGCATTTATTGTTGTTGTTGTGTTGATTCTAAATCCATTTAATATTTAATTAATGATTCAAAATTTAAACAAAAAATGAAGATTAAAATGGTGATCATCTATTTTATTTACTGCAAGAAATATTGCACATACATAAAAAATTATTAAAGAAATTCTCATTTCCTAACAGACTTGAAATGTTTTCTTTACACGGCTTTCAACTACTCTAAAAATGCCAACAAATGCAAATAATACACAATGAATATAACAAGCAGCATTCATTTATTGTTTGAGTGAAGTTAGAAAAAAAATCTTTTTTTTTTAATTATTTCTTAATCTTACTATTGTATATGCCTCGATGACAGAATAAAAAAAAACTTTTGAGGCTTATTTTGTATTTTGCTGTAATATTTTTTGCTAGATTCCTTTTTTGTTTTTATTGAAAAGTAACTGACAGGAAAAGAAGTTTATTTCTAAAGGATGGAAATAGATGTTCTGAATTTATAAGTTTCAATAATCCTTTAAATTCTAATTTCCTATTCAAATGTATATTTTTCTATTTGTATCCAAATAACCTAACAAGTAACAAAATAAATAAAAACCTTAATAGTGTATAAAATTGTTATAAAAAGCTCTCAAAATTGTAATACCTTAAAACCCACCAACATTTTGTGGACTTTGCGATTATCTTAAAAATACTTGCCATTCATGTCTTTAATAGGCCAATCTACAATAATACATTAATTACCCATCATGCAAAAGAGCCGCAGCAATTATCATGCATGAATGAAGATGCATTTTTAAATTGAAAATATTAAGCTGCAAACCTGAACCACTAACAAACGATTTTATGCATTTAGGTTGCTATGGTTTTTATGGCATAGAAAACCTTGTTGGGTCATTTAATGCCAAAGACTTTTTTCACGAAACTTGCAGGTGATTGGTTATGTTGAATCAACGTTTTTTTTAAATATAAATTTGTATTTGGTTATTTTGATTGTCAAAATGGTGAAAATATCAATTTTGACCCATTTATTTTCTTTCACTGAAGCATTTATGAAGCATTCGACGTTTGTTGTAAGCTACAAGTTACCAGTTTTAATAAAAGGCTATACTCTAACCTTTGCACATGTATATATTTACAACTGGAAAAAAACTATTTTTCCAAAATCCTTGAGATGAGGTATGATCAATCTTATATTTTTAAAAAAGACTATTGTCCTTATCTTTATTTCTTTTTCCTCAGAATTTCTGAGGTGGACCAAAGGTTAATTTGGTCAAAACATTGTGAAACAAAAACAAAGATGAGAACAATAGTCCAAAAAATAGTTATAAGATTGGAAAGAACTAATCTTTATGTCCCTTCCAAAAAAAAAAAAAATGTTAATCTTTAAAAACCAATAGATGGTACTATGACCCTCACCCCAACAACTAGAGGGGAAAAAACAAAAAACAAAAATAAAAAAAAAACACTAAAAGGCAAACTGATAGAATACAAATTAGAAAAAAGGTAACAAATGACCCTAAAATCTCGATTACAAGATAAGAATAATGGCAATTGACCTGAACAAGTTGAATGAATGCCAATTTCACCCAACAAAGAGAAAAAAAATCTAGGTAGATTGAAAAAAAATTAAAAAATAATAATAATGGTATACAACAATACAAATGCAAATGAAGAGATATTTACCAAACATTTGGTCAACTAAATAAAAAAAAACAGCTGCGATTTCTTTGAGAAATAAAATAGGTGAACTATTTTTTATATATAAAATTATGGACTGAATATTAAATTTTCTAAAATCATTGAAAAAGTATTTGGTAGGTTTGTTTTACGGCATTTCAACTTTTTTTTTTTTAGGTCATTTAATGCCGAGAACAATCATTTTTTTGATAAACATTTTTTTTTTACACCGTTTTTTGATTAACACAATGTGCACTATTTATCTTGGGGGGAATCTGAGGATTCATATCTTTCCCAATGGTATTAGTCCAATTATGAATGCTAAAAGACTATGATTCGAACTTGCACACTACAATTCCGAAATGCACAGCCTACCCACTTGACCAAGTGGACCTCCTCCAAAAAGTATTTCGAGTTTGATATGATACAGTTCTACTAAGTATTGCTCAAAAGAGATTTAAATAATTTAATAACTGACGCCTTGTTTACTTTAAAAAAGTTGAGGAATTGGCCATGAAGAGAAATGGTGAGACTTATTTTAAATATTTGAATAGAACATTCAGTTTTCTGAGGAAAATAAAAATTAACATTTTAACTAAAAGAAAGGAAACAGACCTAACATGTAGAAACCAAAAGATTCATATAATCATGAAATAATAAGATCCTTTAGATAATTCACTAAGATGAGAATGATAGTCAAATGCATGAAAGTAATTGAAATCAAAGAATTTGATGTAAGTAAAAAATAATTATTAGATTCAAAATTGATAAAGATTAGATTCAATTTTTTTTTTTTTTTTTATCTAACAGTACCCCACCTAAGAAAAAAACAACACGACAGTAACAACATTAAACAACGTCCACAAAACAAATGCTGACGTTATTACTTACCACGAAATGACTGTTCGATATTCCTTGCTGGAAACGGATGGGGGGGAGCAGTAAAAAGGAGACAAAAAAAAAATGGTTTCTTTTCTAGATCAAAGCTATTTCACTCTGTAAATTGCTCAGTTATCTTTTACAAGAGTAAATATAAATAATGAATGTAAATAATGAATAAAATAAAGAAAAAAAAAAAGAAAAAGTATTTACAATTTTCCTAAAAATTGGGAATTATTTCAAAACAATATTTGCCATGTTTTTGTTTAAAAATAAATAAATAAAAATCATACAAATAAAGTTTTTAAATTTTCTATATCTAAATCAGTTCTCTCTAATCACAACCACTCAAGAAATCCTTTCTATAATAATAATGAGAGTTGTCTATCCAAGTTCAGAATAGAAGTACTAGAACAAATTAATCTATTTTCAGATGAGAGCAGATTTAGCTTTTTTTTTTTTTTTTGACCTATCAACCTCTGTGGGTTATTTAAGGTGAGTTAATTTTCAGTCTTTTATTGAGTTTAGTTATGTTCTATGTTTTTTCATCTGATTAAGGTAAGGGTGGATTTTCC
>JAUZSX010000025.1:125667-137001 GCA_034780655.1 Idiosepius hallami | reverse complement strand
GTTAAGTGTAGACATGGAGTCAATAGCCTTCGGCGACTGCCAGTTTCTCGCCTGCACGATCATCATTTTTTCGACCTGATGGCTGTGCAGGCGAAAAATTGAGTCGCTGAAGGCTGTTGACTCCATGTCTACACTTAACTAATATACACGCTCTATCACTGATATTGATTCAGTTGTGTGTGCGTGTGCATAGACACACACAATGTAAGCATTTATAAAGGTTTGATTTTTATTAATATTTGCTATTTTTAATGTGTTCTTTAATTAGCCAAATTTAAAACAAGGAGACAAGTTATCTCCCTTAAAAATTATATTTTATGCAAATTTCTATTTCATTTCTGCATTTTTTTAAATAAAATATTTGTAATAGAGGATAAAAATTATTTTACAAAGTGATAGCAAGAGAGAGAAAACTGCTAGCTCAGTTTTATAATTAATAGAGTTACTTTTAAAATCCTTAAAAATACATACACACATTGTATACACACAATGATAAGAAATTTGAGTACTAAATAGAGATGCAAATTACATACAATTAGATAATTATAAGATTAGAAGTTTAAGTCATATTTAATTTTCAAATCTCAGTTGACATGAATTTGGAGAGTAGATGGAATAAGATTGGTACATCCCTTTCATCAGGAGGTTTTGGCTTTTTTAAGTTTATTTACTTACATAAAAGCAAGTTTGAATTAGGCTTTTTCATTTAAACTAAATTTAAATGAAAATTTTAAAATAAAAATAAAA
The DNA here is from genome assembly GCA_034780655.1 of Idiosepius hallami. NCBI lineage: Eukaryota > Metazoa > Mollusca > Cephalopoda > Idiosepiidae > Idiosepius > Idiosepius hallami. Next base: position 136,254 of record JAUZSX010000025.1, on the reverse strand, counting down.
CAAAGAAAACCAAATAAAAATCAAATTGAAAACTTGAAAGGTTGAAGTCATTTTTCCAGGTTACATCTTGTCTAATGATCTTTTTTTGTGTGTGTTTCAAGTTTATAGACTGTTGTTGGCTTTATTGTTATCTTCATAGCATTTCAGTTGATGTAGTCTATGGCTTCATCAGGTGAATGTAATTAAATTCACCACAGGTTTCTACGATTGCAAATGAGAATTATCTAAAGATCAAAATTTCAATTCCACCCAAAGAATTCATTACATGACTTAACACTAATACCTGATGATGGTTAACAAAATGAGAACAGTTTAAAAGAGTTAAGTTTAAAGTCCTATGAAGGTTTCGAATGATGACGAAGTTTTAAAGTTTGATTTTAATGCCCTGAAGAACGGTAGGGGATACAACAGACTAAATGTGAAGATAACAATGAAGATAAGGACAACAATCTGGAATCTCAAAACACTAATTATCAAGTGTTATGTTGCTAAAACATTCTAGGATTATATTAGATAATTTTCACCTGAACTCCTATGCCATATTATCATTTTAAGTGTGATTCAAGAAGTGTAAAAAAAAATGTGTGTGTGAGAAAGTATTTCAACCAGTGAATGGATAGTAGGTGTTTTTCCCCTTAAATCATACTTTTTATCATTATCTATTTAGAATATTATTTTTTTAACCATCTTAACTTAAAACAGTTTTCATTTATAATAATAAATATTCACTTTTATTTTTGTCAATTAAAATTAATTAGGAGTTGTTTTGAATTATCCTTATGAAAAAATCTCTTGCTTGTTTCTCTCTGTAATCTATAAGAGAAATTCAGAAAATATTGCTCTTTTTATAAATTCTGTCTTGCTATCATGCTAGTTTGCATGAAAAATGGATAACTTTTCAGCTTTCAATGATCATAAATTCACATGATGTGACAATGTTTATAAACAGATAGCCGTAACGGCTGGTTAAGCCACATCTCACTGATTATTCAGTAAGTAATACAGTTTTTTGTCAGCCTTTTTAAACGAGAGATAAGCAAAATAACAATGATTTAGTCAATTAAGCCAGTTTTTAAAATAAGAATAAAAGAAGAATAAACAGACAATATTGATATTTTTACAAGGTGTATTGTCAAAAAATTCATAATATATCATAAAATAGTTAATAAGTTTTTTGCAAATTTTATGTGTATGTAACTATGGAGTTTTTATTTCTTTGAATAAACAGCAATGGACTTCTGTAAAACATAACACTGTATAATTGTTATATTTTTTTTTTTATTTACCTTACACATTAGCGAAAGCAGATTCAAAACAAAAATACTATAAATTAAATTTGAATAACCATGTAACATATACGGTTTCATTTAATCTAACATTAATATAGCTAAGGAATTTTGCATAATATAATGATGTATAATGATTAATTTTTTTGGCCTATATCTTGACTTAAAACCAATATAAAATAAAAAATGCTATAAACTAAATTCTAATCCACACGAGTTGCTTCAAAAGTAATGCCTCTTTTTTTCTGTCCAGATGGATCAGAAAAGATTGCATTGTTATGATCACTGAACTTTAGAAAGTGAAAGTTTCATCTCTCTGTTGCAGATATTGACAGTGTGAGACTGAGAAAGCAAACTCTGTCATTGATGTGCACCAGAAGCAGATGTTTCATTGAATTCCTCCATGCACAAGTAGAAAACAAAGAACCTTTATAAAAAATCATTTTTCTGGAATTAAAGACCTAAAAGATTGATATGCCCTAAAAGTAAACAAACAAAAATTTAAAAAGTCGAAGAATCCACAAACTTACTGTAGATGAGGCGACTGTGGCTGCTTCCTCAAGACCGTATAGTTTATTTCCAATTAAATATACACCGTCCGACCACACGACGCAGTCTTCATGGACCCAAACTTCCGACACATCAGATGGGGGTAGGGGAGGAGGTGGCGGCGGCGGAGGAGCTGGCGTCGGCGGAGGCGTGCTTGCTAATTGTTCGCACTCAAAGTCATTGTTGGGGGTGGTAGCCCGCGGCTCCTCCGTCGAAGACTTACGCAGCCGGGGTCGCTCGGCGCTTGCCTGTTCGGGGAAAAAAGTCCGCTTTCGTTTGTGCTTGCCTTCTGCTTTCGACAAGTCTTCGTGGTTGGCGGGCGGGAGAGCGGCGAGAGAGGGAGGCAGCGGGAGCGAGGCGATGGGGAGGGGAGTGAGGGATGGGGGAGGCCCTAGGGATGCATCAGCCGACTGGCATAGCGGACTGGGCAGAGGTGGAGGAGGAGCGAGCGACGGGGGTGGCGGTGGCACCTGCAGCTTGTCTGGTTTCTCTGTCTTCACCGTAGGGTGGAAGCCATCCGGGTAGTAGGGCCCGAAAAGGTCCCCGAGAAACTTGTAGGTGCTGCCTTTTCCGCACAGGACACAGACCCATACATCCCCCATCAGCGTCGTCCGAGGAACGAGCACGGATTTTTCAGACGGCAGATTGGAGATCTGTACAGATGCCGCCGAGGTGGGCAAACTGCCTTTGATCTTGGACTTTTTGCTTAGCTTTGAATCGCATTCCTCTTGTGGCTGGTTCACCACAAGGCAGGTCGAAGGTTCATTTTTTATCGTTGTCATTCGGATGAATGGGCCTGAAGTTATGGAACCCATCTCACTTTTTTTCTTTTTGTTACTACTACTTGACATTAGGTCCATAGTCTTCTTCAACTTCAAAGATTTCAAAGACTCGCTTTCTGGCTGAAAGCTCTCATAGGCATCAGACTTGCTCCGACTCAGCTTACGGCCACGAATAGGCCCTTTGGCTGGCGGTCTGCCTTTTCTCTTCTTCTTGCTGTTACTGCTACCGCTACTTGCAGAAATGCTGGTCTTCTTATCTGGAGTCATTGTACTGTCGGTTTCATTCGCTTCAGAAGGGGTAAAGGAATCCTCTTTGGAGTCTACACTTGTTGGATGAGACGGATCGGAACAAAGGGACTTGGTGCTATTGTTGTTGTTGTTTGTTGAAGACGTTTCGTCTTCGCTCAGATCCGATGTATTCTCCATATTACTGGAGATGGAGAGCTCCTGCTTGATTGACTGTGTATCTTCGGTCAAGTCAATTTCAAGAATTTCAACTGAGTCCTTCAGATCGGGGTTTTGCTGGATATCCTCCTTATTGGAAGGAAAGATCTCCGATGATGAAAGCGTCTTTTTTCGCTTTGGACAAAGAGGGCTTTCCGCATAGGAATCGAGTTCGGCTGTTGAGGAATTAGCATCAGGGTTGGAATTACCTTCAATGGATGAAGAGCACCTACGTTTCCGTTGTTGTCGATTATTCATTATTAGACTTTTAGAGACAGGGCGGCCGTTTTCCTCCTCTTCTTCTTCATCCTCATCTTCTTCCTCATCTTCCTCTTCTTCATCCTCCTCCTCTTCTTGCTTGATCATGGGTACATCTTGGTCAGAGGTTTCTTCACTGAAGTCTTCTTTCTTAATGTCAATTGCATGGTTCTCTGTCCCTTCCGAGTCAGCAGCAGAGTGGATGTTATACTTGGTCCGACTGAAGCAAGCCTTACTATCTTCATTCATGCAGAGAGATGGGGAAGTGGTTTTAGTATCGTCTGATAAAGATGAAAATGATGTTGACGATGATGATGATGACGACGACAACAATGATGAGGATGAAACTTTGATCTGTTGTGAAATCCTTGTACTACCTCTCCTCCTCTTTGGCCTACTAATCTCCGTACTTGAATCTTCTTCTTCTTCTCCAACTGCCTTTTTAACAGTAGATTTCAAGCTGCCAGCCTTTATGGTTGCATCTTCCAATATCAACTCTGTGCTCTTCTCAGTGTCAGACGCTGCATCTGGTAAGCTGGAAACAAGACCTGCCGTTTCGTCTTCTGTTTTAACATCCCGTAAGACACAAGAGCTTGGTTTTGCCTCTGCCAAATGGTCAGCTGAGTCTTGCTCTTCCATGTTGGAGGCCAGATTTTCCAGCTGAACATTCGACTCTCCCGCTCCTGTTGTTTCTGACCCTCCTCCCGTGTAAACCTTGCTCTGAGATGCAGTATTAGACCTCAACAGAGAGTTTCGCATTTGACGCGTATACGTATTGCTGGAATCTTTCCGCACTCGTAATCTTGAGCTGGCCTCGCAGTCCAGCTCATCGTTTGAAGGTGTGGACTGCAAATTTAGCTTTAGGCTCTGATTGTTCTGGATCCGTTTTGACCTTTTAACTTTGCTCAGATTGGTTTGTGTGCCACTCGTCTGCATACTCTGGCTTTTAACCAACGACGGGGGTGATGATAACGATGATGTCGATGTAGTTGCAGTCATGTTACTGGCCACAGTTGCAACTGCTGCTGGCTGAGAAGCGGATGTCACCACAAGCAGAGGATTTGAAGATGAACTGCTCTCTGTTGTTGTGGTAGTTGTCGTAGTCATACTGGTACTACTGGCAGGATGTGGTGAATCACTGCTACTACAGGCGGCAGCAGTCGAATTAGGGGTGATACATGCTGCTTGGGCTTCAAGGAGATTGCCTGTAGCTAAAGCAGATTTTTTCCTGGGGCTGCGGCGCGTGGCTAAAGGCAAGCTGTCTCCATTCTTATTGGAAGAACATGAAACATTTGGAGACAATTTATCTCCTTCACCAGTATTATCATTATCATTGTTGTTTTTTTCATCTGAGTTAGTTTGTTGGGTTGTGTTTGTAACAGCTTCGACCTGGTCATCAGCAGTGCTCTCGGATTGTTGATTGTCAGCCTCTTTTGGGGAACAGGCTACTCCATCGGCACATTTTGTCTCTGGCGACCGGGGCTCTTCTTTGATTTGCCCTTCCCCACTGCAGGCGTCTAGCTCACCGTTAACGAGGGAATTCTCAGCCGAACGAGGCTTGTCTTTATCGGGAAGATCAGGAAGATTTGCCGCCGGCTGTTGTTCTTCTGGTTTAACAGTTGGTTCTAACTTAGAAGATGAAGAAGAAGAGGAGGAGGAGGAAGTGCCTGTGGAGGAGGAGGAGGAGGAAGAAGGGAGAGAGACTGGGAGAAGAGAAGAATTTGAGGAATTGACTATGGGAGATGGACCAGGGGACTGGGTTGGCGCAGGGGGTGTGTGTGGAGAGTCAGCAGCTGTGATATCCCTCGACCCCGAAAGAGAGGGTGAAGTGACGACAGCGCAAGTTGGCGAGGAAAGACTTTGATTCAATGACGACAGTTCGGAAGGGAAGCAAGTAACGGATACGTCGGAAGAGGCTTCTTCCAATTCCGAATATCCCTCACCGGACTTTCTTGAATCAGCATTGTTATTCTCGTTCTTGTTACTACCACTGCTGCTGTTTCGTTCCGATGATTTTAATAATTCATGCTTGTTGTCTTCAAATGACACCATCTCTTCTTTTATTCCATCTGATGCATGGGCTGGAGTTAATTCTAATTTGGTATCAAATGTCACTTTGTTCAGCTGGAGTTCTTCTGACATCTTCATATCAACCAGGGAAGGATTCTCATGACTCCGATTGCTGCAGCTGCTGCTGTTATTGTTGTTGTTGCTATGACTACTGACAACGACATCAATACCAGTAGAAATCCCCCGCCCAGCGTTGTGAGACAAATTGGACTCCCATTTCATCACTTGCTCCCTCAACTGCAAAGACGACTTCATCGCAAGCATCTCTTCCTGTTTGGCTATTATTGTAGATGTGGCGCTAGATATTATTGCTTCTCGCTCTTCTCGAGGCATCGCAGACAGAGGTAGTGGGGTCAGAGAAACCATGGAGGTGGGAGTCAGCGACGAACAAGAGGACGACGAAGATGACGATGAAGAAGAGGAGGAGGAAATAGGAGCCGGGTGAGGGTGAGAGTGAGGATGACGATGGGCGGGAAGAGGAAGTGGAGAAGGGGAGATCTGAAAAGCACAGTCCATTGGTTTTTCAGGTGCAGAACCTCCAGTGCTACTGCAACCCCCACCCCCGCCAGCACTACCACACCCAGCCCCGCCACCACCACCACTGCCGCAAGCAGTCGCGTTAGTTGATGGATTGTGGGGGTTATTGCCGGGGTTTGGGTGGTCGTTATCACAGTGTTTCCCATCATTGCAGTTGGAGGAGCCTCCACCACAAATCGGGTTGGGGTTAGGGTTGCTAACATGGCCGCACGCAGAGGAATTTGAAGTTCGATGATCATTGATTATATCACAGTTTTTCGTAGCATCACTTGTGTGAGAAGGAGAGGGGAGGCAAGCATCATTGACAACACTTTTGGGATCAATCACTTGCGTTTCCGGAAGAAGCACGAGCTTCTCCAAGGACTGTAGGGGGTTCTTAGCCCCGAGCTGGGAGACAGCTGATTGGCCACAGGTCGAGTCCTGGGATGTGTCACTAACGTAAGGGCTCATCGATGTGGGCGTATGCTGAAAGTTTTGGTTCTGGGGTGGACTGTTGATGTGAGTCTTGGATAAAGGGGCATACGGTGAACCGGCATGGCTTGGAGGCGAACCTATAGGGTGTGGAGAGAATCGGTTCTGAGAGGGAGGAGGGGGACCACCTTGTTGGGTTTGAGGTGGTTGTTGCTGTTGTTGTTGATGATGATGATGATGGTGATGTTGCTGATGCTGCTGTTGTTGAGTTGGCTGTTGGTGATGAAGCTGATGATGTTGGGCCGAATGGTGCTGTTGCTGCTGCTGTTGTTGCTGCTGCTGCTGCTGAGGACCAGGAGACTTAATACTGGTGTTACATGTGACATTGCTACTTAGCGAAGATGGTGGAATGCTGCCCCCTGATGAGCTACTGATCGAATGAGGTGGAGACCGAATTTGCTGGCCGCAACCAACAGGGGAGGTCATCGACTGGACAGCACACGGAGAGCGGAGGTTGCTCGCTATCGGGGACGGCGTAGTGACAGGCGATTTGACATTGGCTGGGGCAGGGCTTTGCAAGGAGACCGGGCTGGAATTTGGCATTGACTGATTGCTATGGTGGCTTGCAGGGCTGTGCATCAGCATTGGACTGATTGGGGACGTGCGCGCTGCCGCTGGTGGGTGGGGAGAAGTGCTTGGATAGCCATATGGAGCAGCCACATTGTGTCTCATCTGTGGCTGTACAGGGCTGTTACAGGTTTGCATACTGTACTGGGGAGAACGGGGGATATGGTAAGGGGCAGACCGACCCTTGTTGATTGGAATATGGACAGTTTGATTGTTGGGGTAATTTGCCGATGCCATTTGAAGAATATTGTCAGCAACCTGCTGCGGACTCTGGCAACTAGAATTGTGCCGCATGTATGGGTGTGTGTGCGGATTGTGTGAAGAAGCGGAAGATGATGGGGATGAGCTATACATGGGGTTGGTGGTCATGCTTGAAATCTGGGTAACAGATAACTGGGACATCTGAGCAGCTGCTGCAGCTGACATTTGGCTTGCAGAGCTTTGAGCCACAGGTCCCATAGATGTGTAGTGAGATGTTTGATAAGGATTGGAAAATCGCTGCCCAATAAACTGCTGTGTCTGACTATGTTGGCTGTACAGGGCAGCAGCAGCTGCTGCACTATGACCATGGAAAGAAGCCTGCTGGGATAGCATCATATGATTGGCTGATGGATGTTCACTGTAGCCTTGCATTGTATAACCACTCATACTTCGACTCATCTAGAAGAAAGAAAAAACAGAAGCATTAGAATACTTTGTAAGGGGAAACTACACAATATATAATAAAATATATCCCCATAAGTTTTATTCGAAGAGTGTAGTACAATTTTTACCCCTACTCTAATCATTTAGCTTTTATTATTATAATACAAATAAATATACAAATGAAAAGAAAAGAGAAATGTTTTTTTTTAAATGAATAATTAACCATAAGGCAATTTTTAATTAGGAAAAGTGTCTCCAGATGGAATGCTTATGAAATGAAGAATAAATTGTTTTCTTTGGTTTTCTGAATAAATTTAATTTGTTGCTGTAAGAATTTGGTCAAAAATAATGAAATAATGTTATTATTGATTATCTTTTACAATCTCAGCCAGAGCCAAATAGCTGGTTAAATTTATAAGAATACTTTTCCTTGACATGAATACATGTCTCACATGTAAAATACATTTTATTTCTATAATTATCTGCTTGGTTTTTGATAATCCTAATACACTATTAAACTCTAATCACATTTGAACTGGTTCTACATCCGGTTGTGAATTTATGCATAAGCGCGTGGCTAGTTTAAGTAGACGCTATATTTCCAGAAGAAATATGCAATTGAACTGTGAACACTGCTATTCTTAATAGTCACCCATCTAACTACTGGCCAGGCTTGACGTGCCTTAACTTTGACGGGAACCATTGTCTCCAATTCAACTTGACCATATAAATCATTATGGCATTTTAGAAGCAGTGATTTTTGCTTAGAAAATTTTTTTTAAATACTGAGAAGATACGAAGAACCGTTTTTGAATTAAAAATAAATAAATAACGGAGAAGTGTTTTTGAAAATTAAGAAAAAATAACTCATTTTCAAACACGAAGTGTTTTTTAAAAAACAATATTGGTATGTCCTTGACACCAGGCAATACCTCTAGTAGAATATAAAACCTTAAAGTTATTTATCAATTAAAAAAAAACTTTCTGATAAAACACTTTCTTTTGTTGATGGATTGTTTGAAAACCAATAGTTCATTATTTAACCTCTAGGTAAGGTAGTTTATTTACCAATAAGGTATTTCTATAAAAATAAATTGTCAAAATCTATGATGGAATAAAGAATTTTTGTTGGTTTACAGCTCTTCATGCTGAGTTTAGGACATACCATGTTTGGGGGCAATCTTGGATTAAGTAAAGACCTTTTAACATCTCTTTCTTGCTGGGCATCCTAAAAAACAAGAAAAACAAAAATAGTATCACATTTGGAAAAGAAAACATTAAAACTAATCAAATTTTTTTTTCTCATATATTGAGATTAAAATCAGAAAAAATGGAAACAATCACAAATTAAATAGCATTCCACAGCTTCAATGATTTTGCTTTTCTACATAACAGAAAATTTAAATAGGCCAATAACAATTTGCTTAATTCTTTGATGCATCTAAGCCACAATGGGATTAACCATCAACACATAATTGATGTCCTTTTAGGATTTATTTAAATGTTATAAAAAAGATTTATAAAATATAGTCTGTTCCCTTTGAAGATTCTATGAAGAAGGGATCTATTCCTAGAAAGGTAATGTAAAAGATAATAAAAAGCCAAAATGGCTAATTTTTACTGTTTACCTTCTTATGTATTACAAGATATCCAGTTGCTTAACTTGTAAATACTGCATAATAATGCAGATTTTTACATTTTAGAGAGCCTGTAGCAAAGATTTATATTCTTTATTAGATACATTTATATACAAAATTTCAGCTGATGTACAATCCTGATCTTCCTTGGATGATTATAGTCTGTAGAACTTCATGTTATCCTTAGGAGCAGTCATAAAATTTGGAACTTTAAATTTTATTGAATCCATAAGAGTAAAGTGTTCCCAACCAATTTACCATGACTAGTCGTAAGTGTCAAGTCTTGAAATACATTTTAGTAATTATTGCATTCAGATAAGATTTAAAACTTAAAACTGTAGAAACTCTTGCACCAGAGGTTCTGTTGGTACATTGGACAAAATGTAGAATGTTCTTCGGGATCTATGGTGCAACAAATAAAAGCATTAAGTTTCTACAATGTGAAAATAGTGAAATAGTCCAAAAATTATCAAAGGATTCAGTAAATCAACCACCAAGAGATTATTGCTATAGTCTATATTTAAAGATTTTTTTAAGATCAGAGCTCCCATTATTCCCAGGAGAAATTATTTTTAAAAATGGCTAGAAAATAGGAGTTTTGTTAAAATGATTTTTATGGTTTTACTTTTAGACAGATTATAATAAAAATAATCAATCACTAAAAAGAATTTGTTCTTTAATTTTCTGATGTTTTAAGATTGATAAAAAAATATTTTAAAGGCATTGGTATTGATTGATCATAAACAAACACAGGTAGATTCATTAGAAATACCATTGATAATGATAGAAATAATGCTCTTAATTATAGACATAGATAAACATCACTGATAGATAAGAAAAGTGCAGCTTATAAGTATGTGTGTATAAGAATTTTCACATCTACTCAAATGTTAAAACACATAGACAAGACAAATTTAAACTACAAGTCAATGAAATTATATAACAGGCTTTGTATCAAACCCTCTTGTAAATTGTATAGTTTATAAAAACTATTATATATGTGAACTTTTAGGTAACAGCATGGCGAAAAGACGACTCAACACACAGCTTTCAATTTCAAGAATTTATTTCTTAATTCTTGTTGCTGTGGGGACGGAGAGATGATGAAAATTTATCTTGGGGAAATTTCCCCATTTCGTCCCTCGGGGCCCAGGGCCCCGAGGTTATCGAACCTCTGACTGAACAGGCTCTCTCAAAAAACTCAACTGCCCTCTTGAAAAAACTAACTTCATCTAACGGTCTACCCTTTTTTGTCTACTTTTTAGGGGGTGTGGTTTCTCTCTACCCACAATGCAAAATTCCCCCAGAATTCCTTTTAGAGACGCCTATTCCTGTTCCCAT
>JAUZSX010000025.1:99301-119069 GCA_034780655.1 Idiosepius hallami | reverse complement strand
ATAGGGTTTTGCCCTAGTTTTAATTTACTTATATCCCCCTTTTTCACTTTAATTCCTGCTTTTTTTACATTTTTTTTGTATGAAAATAATGAGGAATTAAAATAAATAAAAGAAAATGAAAAGGCAGTAAAAAAATTGTATAACGTAAAAATGGGATTGTTGTGCTTTTATGAGACTCTACATCCTGTAAGTCTTTATAAATGAAACCACAATATTTAATTAAGAAAAAATATCCTTTTTATCCATAAATCATTTATAATGAACTTAATTTAGAAAAGCATTAGAAATGCTTAAACTACTCTAAATTAATTTACATTAAAAAGTATTAAATTAAATTTAGCATAAAAAACATTAAATGAATTTAGTCGTTGAACACGGAGTTAAAGGCCTTTAACTGTCAGTTTCTTGTGAGAAAATGACAGTCACCAAAGGCAGTTGACTCCGTGTCATCATTTAAGCTCTTGAATGAGAAGAAATAAGAAGAATAGTTGGAAAAGAAACAGATAAAAATAACAGTATAGAAAATGGGATTAGAAATGTAGAAAAAAATAACAGAAATACAGCCTTTTGGATAAGAAGCGTTATTTAAAATTTTGTTTTATGTATTCAGGCAGAATATTGTTTAGATACATGCTATTTAAAAAAAGATTATTTGTTACTGCACAGAAACTTTTTAGACATATAAAGAAAATGTTTTATTTCCTAACAAGATAATGTATAATAAAAGACAAGTTGGAAAAATTTGGTATGAAAGATGATGTTGATTTTTGAGCATTTTTCACTACATGATAGTAGTATTTAAAAAAATAACACAAAAGAGACATTCTATTGGAAACACTACTATTATGTAGGGAATTGATCCTAGAAATTATTAACCTTTTACTAAAAGTCTTACTAACTTGTCTTTTATTGTTCTCGCAAATACACACATATAATGTATAAAAAAAATGTGTATGTGAATACTGTATCTTCATTTCAGCTTAAAAATATATAGACAAGAGATGTCTTTATTTGATAAAATATTTGTGTGTGTTTAAATGTATCATGTGGGTGATTATCTCTAATTCTAAATGTATATATTTTTTTAATTACCTAAATGGTGTAAATGCTTTTTGTTGCTTGTTTCAAGTAGTGAAGCCCTTCTTTTATTTTTTTAAGTAGTCTTAGATGTATTTTTCTTTTCAAAGATTAACAATCAAACACAATTATTTCCACTTTGTTGTTTATATCATGTTTTTTTCTTTTTTTGGAAAGCGTCTCATAACTGACAATGCTTTAGAGATCAAACTATGGCATTTTATGACCAACGATGGCGCACTAGTCCTGAATGCTCTGTGACCAGCATTGCCGGTGGTGCGTCTTCTGCCTATGCTGCACCCATAGTAAGAGTGGCGGTATCTCAGGTTTGATCTCACCAAACGACACTGAAGCAGAGCGTTTGTAAGCTGATACAAAAAAAATGAATCATAGTTCAGATCTCCGCCAGGACTGTTAAGCTTGCTTAGATGGTCTTAGCACTTGACCAAGTGCTTCTTATGTTTTATAGTTTTGTATTTTAAAGTATATTTCTATCATAGAATCACATGAGTTAATATTCTGTTTTCAGTAACAATACGGGCATTTCTTTCCTTTTCTGCAAATTATATCTGTTCCTTTATAGTCTGCAGTCAATTTTCTCTTTGTATCAGCCCCGTCAAAGAGGCAGACCCCTATAAACACGGGTGTTGTCTGCACAGCATATTCTGGTTTGATAGTTATATTGTTTAAGTGAATTGGTTGAGAGTAAAAAATGTAGTTTTTCAATGGTAAATTTATTTTTAGGCTGTGATTACTAGGGCCGTGATAATATGCTTTTTTTCAAGGTTATTCTTGTTACAGACTTGGCTAGTTTGTAATTTTACCATTTCTTTAAATTCTTTACTTATTAATAGGGCTGTGATAATATACTTTTTTTTCAAGGTTATTCTTGTCACAGACTTGACTTCTCTTCCATGAAAAATGTATAATGTCATTTTGAGTATAAAAGTTTTTTTTAATGATATCCATAGCATATACAGAGCTAAAGCTTCTCTGTTGAATGTTTTGAATTAGTGTTGTTGTTTCTATACCTAGATGAGTTATTCCCCTTAATGTTTCTCTTTCCCTCAAATTAACTGAAAGTCAAAGTAATATTTCTATTCAGTTTTAACATCATCTTTCCTAAATCCAATCATTTAACCACTCACCCACTGTGGCTGCTCATTTGGAGAATGTATACAGTTTAATTTACTAATTGTTGAATCTATAAAAATCCATGAAAATGAATATTCTATTTGATTTCAATTAAAACTTTTCCGAGTGTCATTTTTAGAGACTCTTGTTCTCCAGGGCTCTATTGACAAATTTAATTTTAGTTGACCTTCGATTACTAAATATTTCTATTTACTAGCCAAATAGAAAATTTACTAGCCAAACCATGTATTTGACTGTTATGAATAATCCAATAATTTTAGGTAAGGTTATGTTTAATTTTTGAATTATGATACGGACAAAATATTTAAGAGGAAATTCAGCATGCCTGCTTATAAGGTTATCCCAATGCTATTAGTTTTTTTGAAACTTCAAAAGAAGCCAACTACTATCAGAGTTTTGGGAAATGATACCATGTGGTCAATTTCATTTTAGTTTTAGAGATAATTCTTTTAAAAAGCCTTGTTTGAAAAAAATAAAAAAGTTACTATTAATCTTTTATTGTTTAAATAATTGTCTGACTGCTAGTTTAATTCAAGAAAATATAAGTTGGAAAGATATTTTTCATTCACTAATGGAAGATTTGTCCGTGAAAAAAAAACAAAAAAAACAGTTGACAAAAAGATAAGCAACTTTTTATCTTTAGTCGCCAACTGGAAAAATCACCCGCAAAGGCGACTGATTTACTCACAATGTAGAGCCCTGTTCTATTTTAGGAAATTTCTACAATGTTATTTTTTTTTTTTTCTAAATTTTATTTCAGTGTTTTATTAAATGCACCAATTTAACTCCATTTTATAGTTTTATGTTGTTTTTATCTTATGGCATGTTTTTGTTTGTTTGTATGTTTGTCCTGTTAAATTCCTGTCCTGATATATAAGTAAAAAAAAAAAAATCACCAAAAACAAAACAAGAAATTGGTTAATAGTATGATATATACATTAACAGAGCTATAAGAGAAAATAGAAAAATAGAGTTACCCCTACCACTCCAGTTCTCGCTAGATCACCGAAGTTAAGCAATGAATGCAGAGCCTGTTCAGTTCTAAGATGGGTGACCACTTAGGTATATTGGTAACTGAACTGGTCCTCCAGGTTTTGAGGTTAGAATAGGGCTCACAACCAAATTCTGTAAAAAGAGAGAATGTTACAGAAACCGCAATGACGGGCAGTTGTGGCCCTATGTTACTTAGCGGAATCAAAAGGCTTATACAACACCGAAATAAAATGAAATAAATAAAGAAAGAAAGAAATCCACTTATTAATAACTATTAATAACATATTGAAGTTTTTTTTAGATAAAATCTTGCTTAGATAATTCATGGAAAAAAAAAAAAGAAGTTTTTTGGGTTTTTTTTTTCAACAAAATTTAAGAAGTTTATTTTAATGACCGGGGCAATGGATTCCAAATCTTTCTTTTTTTGTTAACTTTTTTTTTTTCTCTATATCTTTCCCTTTTTTTCTCTTTTCTTTTTTTTCTTCTTGTCTCCTCTTTTCTCTATTTCTTCTTAATAGATCACTACACATTATCTTTTCTTTTTGACCAAAGCACAGTTCAATATCTAACCATAACTTAATGGATACCCCTTTTTTTTTCTCTTCTGTAATCTAAAAATATTTGCTTAAAAAAGTACAAATCATATTTTTTTTATGTTTCAAAAATCGTTTTTTATTTTTTATTAGAGATGTCATTTTCTTAGCTATAGGAATTACATTTTTTTTTTTTTTACAGATTATTAAATTTTTTTTTTGTGGGTTATTGCCATGATAAATAATAAACATATATTTATGAATTGTTTTTATAAGCACTGTCTCAAGTGACAGGGTATTTTTCTGAAGTAGTTCTGTTAATCTTTTTATTCTCACATTTATATAATAATAATGATAATATAAAACAAAAAAAAAATTCCTTAGAAAATCCAATATTTGGTTCGTGAGTAAATAAATAATGAAACTATTTTTAAATTTGAAGAAGTTTTTTCCATGAAATATTAAAAAAAAGAACTACAATGAAAATAATTTTCATCAGTGTTTTTAAATGTAAAATGAAGCAGTGGGGAATAAGAACTTTTTTTAACCATGCAAATTCAATTTTAGACCTTCAACTTTTTTTTCGTAACTTTACATACAGATCCAGTATAAACTGACTTGCAAAGAGTTGGTATGTTGTAAAAACCTAATAAATAGTCTTAATCCAACAATCAAATGACAAGCTAGTAATTAAATTATTTATAAAATGATCCATCAAAGATTAATATGATGTAAAACATAATAACTAACTAATCAAAAATTAAAAAAAAGGATTATTGTAGAATTTATAGTTTGATTTCTTTAATGATAATAATAATAAAAAAGGCTAACAGATGAAAAATATACTTAATCTACTTGTTTTTGAAATGCCAACTTACAAATCTTTTAATTATGAATTTGAAAAAAAAAAATTAATATTAGCAGTTTTTGTTTTTGAATCCTGAGTTAATTTAGAATTGATTTTTTTTTTCTCCTTTTCTTGTTACGGGTTAAAAATATTTAAGTTTCTAAGCCATAAAAAAAGTTGTGTCTTTAAAAGTAGCCTTACATTAGAAAGAAAATTGATTTTATAAAATCAAATATTCAGAAAGAACTTATTTCTTTGTCTTAATTATTTTTTCTGATATTTTTTTTTTTATAATTTGATAACTGGTGAATATTATATAAAAACAAACAAACAAACAAACAAAAAAACCCTAAAGTTCTTCAAAAAGTTAATTTAAAAATCAATGATTTTATATAGAAATAAGAAGAAAACAACTTTAAAAACTAAGTATTTTAATTCTTTGTGGAATAGAACCATTAAAATCTTTGTCCACAATGTAGTAATTCTATAATAAATTAATGCATTTTTTTTCAATGGATTTTCTCCAGATATCTCTAATCTGGTTTGATCTTCAGATAATACCTTTCATATACCTATCTACATTAGCAATTTTACCAGAATATATTTCAATTAAAAACTCTCTTTTTTATACATGCAATAAAATATTAAAAAAATAGAATTAATATTCTTCATCTTGTAGGTTTATAGGTATTTGCATGTATGTATATTTGAACCTGATTTAAGACAGTCGTAGTTAACTTTTTTTTTGTTTTGTTTTTGTTTGTCGTCCCCAGATGGCATCAGAATATTGCCGGCAAATACTCCGTGTTGTTGTGGCCCAACTCTGCCAGCACCTGGGTTGGCACTCCACACATGCTACACCTCTTGAAGTCCTTACGGATGTGCTGGAACGATACTTACTTGATGTTAGCCGAACAACACATCAATATGCTGAAAGATGTAGGTTTTATGAAAGCTTTTATGAATAATTGGGTTTTTTGGGGGGAGGGTGTGCTTTTTTTTGGTGGGGGGTATTTTTTTTGTTTATATTTTCCTACTACAACCACCATTCATTACATATTTAATTTTAATCCTTTCGACCCTAAAGGGCCGATATATCGGCCTTTAGTAACCAAAGGCAAAAAAAGACACGCTGGCATTTCTACCCTAATATAGAACAGTTCTGAGTGACTACTTAGTAATATTGCTAAATCAGAGTCTAAAGGTGGAGGTTGAAATATCATTGTGTGTGTGTCTTTTTTTGCCTTTAGTCACCTGGACCGATATATCGGTTCTTTAGGGTTTAAAGATTTAAGTGGGTTTTCAGTTTGGCTAACAAATTAATCTGAAAATGGCTTGATAACTCTTTGGAAGATGAATCTTAGACATTAGATAGAAGAAAATACTAGTTAGATCCATGTAAATCACATGGTGGCACACTAGATAAAAATAAAAATGCCAAAAAAAAAAAAAGATTTTAAAACTGCTTGAATCGATGTTGACAATACCTACGTACCCACCTACTATGTGTATCACACTTTCATTTTGAATATTACACTTCTTTCAATAATGTATTATTATTTCTACTTAGATTGCTAATAACTTTCACAAGAATCTTAAAATAGATGAATTTCAAATCAAAGATTTTGAGCTAAAAGAAATTAGATCAATTAAGTTCCCTCAGATCTTGTGAAAGTTATTAACGATCCTATTAAACAAAGTATATTAAAATATGTGTAACTTAATTACTTGCTTCTGTGACTGGTTTAATATTTGATCTATTGAATTACTTCTGTTTGAATCTTATCCAAACCCTTAATTTTTAGTTCAGAATTTTTTTTATTCAAAATAAATTTATTTTAAGGTTTCAAAGATATAAAAAGCATAATAGTTACATGAAATAACCAATAAAAGGACAGACAGAATAAAAAAAATGGGTGTTTTATTAGAAGTTTAAAAAATTGTTATTGAACAAAATTCTTTCAGCTGATTGTTGATTGATGAGTCTTATTTCATTTTGATTAGGAATGTTTTTTTTTCTCAGCATATGAAAAGAATTATAAACATTATTAAATAAAGATTTCTTTTATTTGAATATTAATATAAAGGACAGGAAAAAAGAACAGCATTTGTACAAGTGTACTTGTGATTTTTTTTTAAAAATATATAGATGAAAATAGTCGAGAAATAATATACAAACTAGATGGACCCAAGTATATTACATGAGATTACTTACATGAAAAACTTATACATTTTGGTCATATGATAAAATCATATAAAAAATTAAAAAAAAAAGTTTTTTAGAAATATTAAATTGGTGATGACTGCAATTGTTCATTAAAATGGTATAATTATTTATTAATAATTTTGGAGTTGTATTCGAATTGGTCTTTAATTTCCAACTGAACCATTATGTTCAACTTTCCATTCAGAATCTAAAAAGAATTGAATTTTAAATGTTGTGAAAGAGTGTGACACACGTAGGTAGGTACTATGGTATTAATTTATAGATGATTATGTGTTAAGATTGATTAATAAAAAATCAACTTTTTTTAAAAAATCTATTTTACTTCTCACCTTTAATGTATTCAGTATAGACACTGGTATGAGTTTGCACTTTCTTTAAAATATATCTTACTTACTTGAATATTTGCAATCCAGAATTCAACTTTGATTTGATTAGGCATTAAGTTAATTAATCTAATTAAATCTTTGGCATAAAATGTCAAACTAAATACTAATCCAAATTATTGTCCAAAAATGAAAGGTCTTAATATAAAAACACATTTAATGCATTTGAGCTCTGTTTATTTGCTTTGTTCGGTCCCCCTCCTTTGTCTCACCTCCTCCAAGTTTGTTTGCAATGAATGATTTAATATTCACATACAAATTGAATTGCTTATCTATAATTTGCATGTTGATCTTTGTTTATTTGTTTTGGTTGATATTTGTTTTGATTATAACATGATAATATTTTGCAAAAGGAAGTATTTAACATTTGTTTTTTAATAAGTATCAAGGTTATCCCCCCTCTTTCTCTCATTCATATATATATATATATATATATATATATAAAATAAAAAGTAAAATAAAAAAACCTGGAAAAACTGCGGCCGCTGGTTACTCTCAGTTTCATGCTTGCACGATCGTCAGACTAATCTGGTCTGACAATCACGCAAGTGTGAAATTGACAGTAACCAGCGGCTGCCGTTTTTCCAGGTTTTGGATTTTACCTTTTATTTTTTACTTAACCATACACGCTCTATCACCGATCTCGAACACTCTAACTCTAAATTCAAGCAATGATACAACAACAAATCAATTCCTATCACTAAACATACAAGGGTCATTTCAAAAGTAATGGCACCTATTTTTAAAATTTATTTTTCAAAAGTTAAAGAGTGATGAATACTAAAGTCACACCATTAAAAAGAGTGACCTTTTGTGCCCCAGAATTTATTTTCTACATAGTAAGCACCATTCTTAATGCCTTTTTATTATCATTGAACGGGCCAGTCAATTTTTGAATCACTTCATTTCTATTGCCACTCTGAAATCAAGAACTCATCTTCTAACTGTGCTGACATCAACTGCATTGGCCTCGTAAATGTTCAACTAGTGCCAGTAGATGTTGATCAGTTCAATTTTTTCTGCATGGAAGAATTCAATTATGTGTCCCGGCTTCTGATGCACATCTATGACAAGCATTACTTTCTCAGAGTCTCATACTGTCAATATCTGTAACAGAAAGATAAAACTTTCAGGTCATGAATGCATAAGTTCAGTCATCTAAAACAATGCATTTTGCAATACCCTCTGACCCATTCTGGCAAAACAAATAATAGGAAGCATTACTTTTGGAAGACCCTTGAATATATGAAAATATAATTAAACATTTTGTGTCTAGTTAATAATTTATTATTTTAGGTTCTTTAATCCCAAACTGCTTGTGCATGTGTTTATAAAAAAGGCTTCTTGTGTTATGGCTTTATATATTAATATGTTGTCATTTTAAAATAATAGTATTTAGTATTTGTCTAACATTCTCAATGGTCATTATTATATATTTTTTCCTGGTTTTATAAGTTGACTTATTTTTTTATTGAACTGATTTATTCATCTATTAAATTTAAAATGAAAAACGTTTTTCGTTTTCCTCTATAATTTATCTATTAAATTCAAAATAAAAAAAGTTTTTCTTTTTCCTCTATAATTTACCTATTAAATTCAAAATAAAAAACGTTTTTCTTTTTCCTCTATAATTTACCTATTAAATTCAAAATAAAAAACGTTTTTCTTTTTCCTCTATACTATAAAAATGTATACCTTTTTATCCTCAAATTAGAAGTTAAAAACAATTATTTGTTCTTTACTTTATAAATTTTGTTTTTCTTACAATAATTCTGTGAAATAACAAACCATAATTTTTAATTTCAATTATGAAAAACATTTGACTCATTTTTGAATTATAGTAATTTTTGATATTAACCTTTTTTTTACTGATGCTAAAAACAGTCATTTTTTTGTTAAACCTAGAGTTTGGTACTTTTGTATCCTCTAATCATAGACTCAATTCAGTTCTTTCCTGTAATGTTCAATGTTCATGCAGTGACCATTCACTACAAGTTCTAAACACAGGATCTCTTCTACCAAAAACAATCTTTCTGAATTAAATTTGTCTAATATCACAATTCATTTCCAAACTTAATGCAAAACCCTTTTCCTCAATTTAATATAAACTATTGTAGCATTATCAATCCCACCATATTAAAGATAATAGATAATTCAAAACATTTGATTGTCATCATATTTGTTAATGGCAAGTAGTAGCCAATGCTGCAGTGTTTTTGCAAATTTCAACAACTAAAAGATTGCCAGTCACCAAAATTACAGTTTTATTAGACCACCTCTAAAAACACAAAAAAATAAAGCCGTATATCTCTAGTTAGAAATCTAATAAGTCATTTATTGAAACTAGAAATACATTTTGTTTTGCAAGTATTTGGAAATTATGAAATAACACTCAGGTCAGCATTTTTTTCTCCACAATTCTGAGAAAAAGTCTATTTTCTATTCACAAACTGTTTTTCAAAATGGATACAAAATCCACCAAACTTCTGAAAGTTAAGGAAAAATAATAGAAATGCTAAAAGATAAAATAATTCATCATTGGTAGATTGCTTTTTTTTTTAATATCATTTTTTGTAGTTATTTTGTTAAAGAAATAAATTTCTTATTAATTGTAGACAAATCTGGATAAATTGTTACTTGAAAATTCTAATTTATTGATTAAATAATATTTTGAAACCTAATATTATGCTTGACTAAATTGTATGCTTATCAATTTCTAAAACATTATACTGTATGAATAAATTGTAAGGCATATTATAATGCAACAACAAGAGATATAAAAAAGTTGTTTGAATCATTTTGGTTTATTTTTAGTATTTTAGGGCAAAAATGCAAAAAAAAGTGAGGGGAAGGGATTTTTTAAAAAGTTTTATTTATGGTTTATTGATAAATAAAAAAAAAAACATAATTTTATTTATTCCTTGCAGTGGAAAAAAAAAAAACAAGAAAAGTTTGAATCTATAACATATGACAAGAGTGCCGGTTAGAGGAATAAATATCCTCAATTCCTTTTTCACTTAAACGGAACGTTTTTTTCCCCTCATCACCATTTTTATGTTACTTTGAAAACAATAGAATTTCTATCTGTTTTAACATTGAATTAAACTTTTTTTCATTCGATGAAATAGAATAAAAAAACATACGAATGAATGCAATAGAAAAAAATTTCAAACAAGGAAACAGATTTATATCCTGAATGAAATAGAAATCCTTTTTCCAATAGAATTATCAATTTCAAACAATTAATTAAAAAAAAAAATCACGTGTTGATGTTTAAATTAAAGAAAAACGTTTGTAAATTATTTTCTTGTTTAAAAAATGTTTTAATTGTTTTCTTGTTTAAAATTTAAAAAAAAAAGTTTTTTTAATTATGTTGTTGTTGAAATAAAAAAATAATAAAAAAAAATAAAAATACATATATATATTGTTTATTTTTGAAAAAGAAGTTCTGCTTACTAAAAACTTAACTTTTTTAATACTGATTGTTTTTTTTTTCATAATAACATAAACAAAACGCTGATTAGAAAAAAAAAGTTCCGTTTATGTGAAAAAGGTGTCGAGGCTATTTCTTCCTCTAAACGGCACCCTTGCCTAACACATTTTACTTATTTTATTTTATTGCATTATATAATTTATTCTTTTAGACACAATTCAATTTTCAAAGAAATTAAAAAAAACAAACTTGTATTTTGCCAATGTTTTTTAATCTTTTATATTTGATTTATATCTTGTTTAAAATATTTCTTCCCCCAGATGGACGAACAGAAGTAACTTTGGATGACTTAGGTTTAGCATTCCGTACTCTAGGTGTTAGTTTAACAGAATTGGATGATTATGTCAAACATGTTGAGGCTTTGCCTTTTGCAAAAGAATTAGCTGCATTTCCTAAACCAAAGAAGTCAAATCTCTGTTTCCCAAATCCAAAGAGTCGAGAAATCTATCATCGAGAAGAACATGTACCTCCTCATTTACCATACATGTTTCCTGGAATGGAAGGTAAGTTTCCAAAGTTAGAGGGGGGGGGTTTCTTCTTTTAAGTTTTTTTCTTTATTTCTTTTGACATTTTTTTTTAACTTTTTTATTCATTTATTTTTTTTTAACTTTTTTTTATTCATTTATTTTTTTTTTACTTTTTTTTATTCATTTATTTTTTTTTACTTTTTTTTTTATTCATTTGTTTTTTTTTACTTTTTTTATTCATTTATTTTTTAAAATAATTTTTGTTGCATTATTTTTTCCATTATTTTTCTTTTTTTTAAATTTTTTTTTCTTTCATTTTCTTTTTCTTTACCCTGCTTTAAAATTTTCATTTTTATTTTCTTTATTTTTTAAAAAAGAACTTTTGTTTTATTTTTGGATAGCTTAACTTTGTATAAATTCTAAACGGTTCAAGGAGTTAGTAACTATTCGTGCTCAGTCTTGTGTAAAAGTTTTTATTTTAGAACATTATTGTTTGAAATAAAATCTTCTTTTAGTAATGATTGTAATAAGAAGGCCTTTTTTTCAAAATGAATTTGTCAGGTGGTCAAACTCTGGAACCTTCTTGTCACTATTGTGATTTGAATAAAGGGTTAGGTTTGAAGTTCTGTAACTCCCAATTACAAGAAGCTTCCTGAGTTCAATCACTTGAAGATGGACAAAAGGGATTTATCGACCAATATTTTGTAAATATAACAACGATAAGGATGGGGACAAGAGTCCAAGAAGCAGTTGTTTGAATTATCAAGCCTCATTCCAAGGATTCTGAACAAACCTGAATTAGTCGGTTTCTAAAGAAAATGTAATTTGTTTGACAAAACTTAAATCTATTGAGAAGGAAATTTACAGGCACAGATATTTCAATAATATCAACAAAATGTTCCAGAAAGAAAAAAAAAACACTTAGTATTAATCACAGCCTCAATCATCAATCTTTCATTAGGCAAGATATATAGGGTAGGATATTAACATATCGGTTTGAGGTTTTAGAGAGATAAGCAACCAAACATTTAGAATGATTAAGTTCTTAAAAATCTTAGACAACTAATTCTGAGTTTTCCCATATATTTCTGCCCCGAGACCTTCTCTGTAAAAAATACAGAGGGGTTACATTCAAATTTCAAATGTTAAGATTAGTCCAAACACGTTGTGTGAGGCAACTAATTAAATGTTGTTAATTATGGAACCCTAAACTGTTTTTGAGATTTAAAGATGATGGTTCTACTATATAAAATCTTTTTATCAAGTTATAAAATCAAATATATATTATAAACAATAAAAGGTGCCAAAGGTCAAACAATGGGAAAAATTTAGACTCTGGAATCGTATTATATGAGTTCAAATCCAAGTCATAACTCATTATGTTCACTTTCAGGGAAAATGAGGCTTGTTAACTCAAGAGAGTAACCCATCTAAGTTTAAGGATAACAGTGATTCTAAAATCCCAGGTTGATAAGACCTCTCAAGTCAATAAGAGTAACTCATTTAGGTGAAGGGCAACACTGATTACATAAAAGCCCAGGAATATGATGAGCACGTTTAACTAGCCTGGTGCTTAACTTGTTTTGGTCGACAGAGTATATATCAAAAACAATAAAAGAAATTTTTAAAATATACAATCTTTTTTTTTTTTTTTTTTTCGTCCTTATCAGATGAAATGGAAGTAGAAGAAGAAATATCCCCGGCGCCATCAGTCCCCGCTGCTTCTCAGCCTGGCAGCACAACCCCAGTGACAGTCCCTAGTAATCAAGAAATAGGAACGCCAGAGAATTTAGCTGATACAAGCCCAGCTTTAAGAGGGGAAAAAAGACCACTGAATAGTCCTACTGATGGAGCACATCCCTATAAAAGACAAAGGTAAAATTTAGATTAAAAGAAAATTAAATATCCAGTATAAGTTTTACTGCTACTTTTAAAATCATTTTTCATCACTTTATTGTATAATTTGTGTGGTAAATTTTAATTTTCTTTTATTCTTTATCTTTTTATAATTCAAACACTGTATTGTGGCATTAAGAATTTGTTATGGCGACATAAGCAATTTACTGCCGGAACTTTTTTTTAGAAAAAATGTTATCACCGGTAGGGACACATCCCTGGGCGGGAACACTTAAAAGCTAAACATGCCGTCTCTGTATTTATCTTAATAAACTTCTCTAATTCTTTATTAACTTCAGAACCTCTTTATTTATTTATTTCTTTTTCAAATACTTTTCTTGATTATCCTCTACGGCCACCACAGGATATATCAGAATTTATATCTAATGCTCTATTGAATTGAAAGAAAAAATATTAATGCTGCAATATTTTAAGTTATAAACTTATATTTTTTCAGGAATTGACTTTATTATTCGGACTTTTGTCCTCATCTTGGTAATTTTGATGTTTCTACACTAAGTTTTGGCCTAGTCTCCCTCAACGAAACATTGTGTAGAAATATCAAAACCTACTAAGATGAGGACAAAGAACTATTCTTGAAAATTAACCTTTCTAGATAGGATGAAAAGAGACACAGCAATCCCTGAAGAGAATCTTTTAGGAGCTATGAAAGATAGGGAGTACTGAAAAGGAATAGTGAGTTCAATCTCGGCCAAGGCCACAAGATGATGATGATGAAGATGAGGACAAAAGTTCGAATAATAAAGTTGGTTCCTAAATTTTGAAGCCTCATCTCAAAAAGATAAACTATAATTATATTTTTTTACTAGAATATCTTGTCTTTTTCTTTTTCATTTTTAATAGCAAGTTGTTCACTTACTTTTCTAAGTTCAATCCTAACCACGTTACCTATCATGTGTGCATTTTTTCTATGTAATAACAATTAAATCTTATCTAAATTTCAGGTTAAGCAACAACAATTTACCAGAAGAGGCTGGTCATTCTCAGTATGAAATGACTAATGTGAAAATGTCTGTCACTGGACTTTTGACCCCTATCAAAAGTCAAGGAAAATTACCCGATCCATCTCCGCCTGTAATGTTTCCCCCAGTTGAAAGAAAGAAAGAACCGCCTCCCAAAGAAATTCCTAAAAAGGCAGAACCGGAGGAAGACAGCAATACATCGAAAATTGAAGACAAGGAGAATATAACGACTAAAAAAGCAAAAGAAAATGATACGAGTAAAAAAAATATCTCCGCCAAAGGTTTAAGCAAGATAGTTTCTAAGACCAGCACCAGTTCTACGAGTGGTAAACCATTAAAAAAGAATTCAGTGACCAAAGGCAAAATCACAAAGATTGTAAAGAAAGGAAATTTAAAATCGGGTGTGTCGGTGAAAGGCGTCAAATCAAAAGTCATAACAAAAGGTGCATCGAAGATTCCAGGAGTCAAAACGCAAGCCATAAAAGGTTCGGGCAAAACTACGGTTTTAAAAGATGCCCGAACGTCTGCCGCTGTTGATGGCTCAGCATCGGAAAGTCGCTTAAAGGAGCTCCTCCTTGAAAAAGGAAAAGATATCAAAGTGGAAAAAAAAATCGAAGGCTCAAACCATTTGTCTAAAAAAGCCGCACAAGCGGAGTTGAAACCCTGGAATAATTCAGCGATGGCCTCAAATCCCGCGATGCTCTCAAAGAACCCACGGCTCGTTCCTGGCAATAACAACGACGACAGCTCGTCTTCTGACGAATCGCCAGAGCCACGGCTTATCATAGCTGAATCGGATCCGAAGCCGAAGGAGAGAAAATCGGCAGAGATGATCCGAGAGCAAAACAGTAAATATGATCGTATAATTTCGTCTGCTATCAAGCGGGCGGGTATGATGAACTCTAAGAACAAAGAGTTGATAGCCATAATGCCTCACTCACAGCCGGGCCCAACCCACCCTCTCCCTTCTTCCACCCCCACCAAGGAAAGGAAAAAAGCGGTTACCCGTAAGAAAAAAGAACCGACCGAAAAACTTGAGAAAAGCACGTTGGAGACGATTGACGAGTGCATCAACTCCGTCCTTCGTAACGTGCGGGCTGCCTTTGAGTTGGAAAAGATGAAGGAACGGCAAGAGGCAATTGTGAGGGAAACTATCTCTGAAGGTATGATGGCAGCGGCTGCGAATACCGGAGCTGGCATCCTATCTCCTGGGGTAGTGGCGGGCACTGTGGCCATGGGCCGAAATGCGTTTCCCCATAGCCGCCCGGTCTGTCTGACTCCGAAAAAGGCCGACAGAAAGGGAGAGAAGAAGCTAGACAAAAAGAAACGGAACTTGATGAAGGAGAAGACTAAGAAACTAAAGATCAAGGCCCTGAAGCAGAAGGGTAAGGAGAATGCCGAGGTGCGGGAGAAGTTAAAGGAAAAGATTAAATCCAGGACTCCATGTGAGAACTCATCCAGCTCAGAGAAGACACCGCCTGTTCGTCCGGATAAGTTCTCGGCTGAAGAATGGAAAATCTATGACTTTGACGGCAGTCCTCCCGTATCTCATTCCAACTCTCCGCCCCCATCCCATCAGCACCACCACCACCACAAGGCGTCTTCCTCTCCTGCCGTTCCCGTTCCTCTTCCTCCGTTTAGTTCATCTCCCCAATCTATTCGATCTTGTGTCTCCCCTTCGATGGACTCGCTCACTCTTCTATCCACGGCTGCAAGTGCGGCCTCGAATGTCCCCACCCACTTACCCTCCTCTGGTTCGCTCTCCCTGCCTCTGACATCCGCCTCGTCTCAGGATTCCGATATTTCTTCTCAGCTCAGAATGAAGATCGGTCTTGCTAAAGAGGGAAAGAACAAAGTCAAGTCAAAAGTGAAATCCAAGGTAAATGTAATGTAAACCCTTACGGGAAAAAAAAAATTGTTTTTTAATGTTGTTTGAAAGAAAGTTTTTTTTTTTCTTTTTTTTTATTATTATTATAATTTGAAAATAAAATAAAATTAAATATATATATTTTTTATTATATAAAAGAATCAGTCGTATTAAGGGAAATATTTTTTCTATTTATTTGAAAGAAACAATTTTTTTTTTTTTTCTTTTTTTAATGAATTTTGTCTTGTTATTTAAATGAATCATAAAATTAATTTGAGTTTCTTGTTTCTATGTTATTAGCAACCCCAATAAAGATTAAATATAATATTATTTACTTGGTGAGCACCCCCAAGTTTGGCACAAGGCCATTTTTACGTGCTCGTACCCGGGCTTTATATATTCGGTGTTACCCTTCACCTAGATGAACTGCCCTCCCGAGCTAACGAGCCCCATCTACCCGAGTCTGCTAAAGTGAAAGTAATGGTTTTGACTGGGATTTGAATTCGCGTAACACGATCTCACAGCCCGAGCTTCTACTAATGCACCACCGTCGCTGCCCTATTATTATTATAAAGATTAAATATTATTATTAATAAAGATTAAATATTATCAAAAAAATTGTAATAATGATAAAAATATGAGATATGTGATAGATAAATAGATAGGTAGTTATTGTCATCTTCAATTTA
Source organism: Idiosepius hallami (assembly GCA_034780655.1). NCBI lineage: Eukaryota > Metazoa > Mollusca > Cephalopoda > Idiosepiidae > Idiosepius > Idiosepius hallami. The sequence goes on along the minus strand of JAUZSX010000025.1, from coordinate 102,459 downwards.
AACAGTTTTCAAATCATTTTTGTATTTGTTGTATTATTTTTGTATTTTATTAAGCTTATATCATGTAATTTACTGACTAATTTATACTTCACAGGAAGCAATAGATTTTTTAAAAAAAGATAAAGACCAAATTCAAAAATTTATTCAGAACCTGTAATAAATCATTTACAACCAAACACAACAAGTGTTTAAAAACTAATGTCAGTTATTTTTTGCTTTTCCTTCAGGATAAAGTTCACAAGAAAGAGAAAAAGGAAAAAAAGAAAGAAAAAGAAAAGAAGAAAAAGAATAAAGATAAAGAAGAAAAGAAACAAAAAGAACGAATAAAAGAAGAAAAATACCAGGTAAGAGTTGATTGTAAATATTTACTACTTAATGTTTAAATACTACACTCAACCAAGTGAAAAGCTTGTTGGATTTTTAATTCTTCTTTCTATTCATTTGTTAGTGAATTCTAACATGTATACACTAAGGGCTTAAAAGTATATATTACTATAGATTTTTTGGTAATACTGAATTTGAACACCCATGGGTGCCATATTTAGTGATAGTTAGTTCAAACTGCATTTCACCCTTTACACTTTCAAAATAAATTTCACCCTTTTCACTTTTAAACTGCATTTCACCCTTTTCATTTTCAATATAAATTTCACCCTTTTAACTTTCAATATAAATTTCACCCTTTTCATTTTCAATATAAATTTCACCCTTTTCATTTTCAATATAAATTTCACCCTTTTCATTTTCAAAATAAATTTCATCCTTTAAAACATTGAATTCTAATTGTTTTAACTGCTTTTATTTAATGTTTCTTAGTTTTTTAATCTGAATAATAACCACTTTTGATAAATAACTAAAACCTTGAATAATTTTTCGCAGTGTGTTGTTGTTCCACAGGCTGAACAGATCTCTACTCCTCTGTCCGTCCCACGACTTAAATTAAATATCAAATTTGGAGGAAGCACTCCTGTGGCCGTCACACCAGATGCAAATACAAATAAGAAATCCACTTCTTCTTCATCTGCGGCTGTATCATTGTCAATAGCAGATCGAGCGTCATCGAATACTCCCGTCAATATCAAACGAGATGTTCCATCATCACCCACTCCACATCGACTAGAGATTCCTCGACTGTAAATATAAATTTTAATTTGATATTTTCTCTTGATATTTTCAGAATTTTATAATTCAAACAGAACTTTCTTTATTCAATTTTAACTCGAAACTCTCAAGACAAGTACAAAAAGTCTGTAGTAAAGTTAAGACTCAAACTAACCTGTATTTGAATATTGAATTGTATTTTGCTTGTTATAGAAAGTTAAATTTTCATTAAGAAACAAAATAATTTATTCCTAACTTTATTTTTATTTATTTATTTATTTATTAATTTTTTTCCAAAATTATTTTTTAGTGTCATTAGAACACCAGTTCCAGTGATGTCTCCACCAATGGTTCCTGGGAAAATAGAAAAGACTCCTACAAAAGTAACAAAAGCCACTCCCAAGGCCAAAGCTACCCCCAGAAAGAAAGCAGCTGTTAAAAAACCAGTAGTTAAAAAAGAGAAGGCAATATCGAAGAAAATGTCTAACATCATAAACCCAGAACCGGTTAATGTCCCTTCGATTTGCAAAATAGAAGCCCTGAACGCCCCACCACAGATACCTCAGTTTATGCCCAACGTATCCCCACTGAAACATTCAGAAATTGGGAAGGATAACCTTGCAGATAAGCTGATGCCCGAATCTGTCTTAGCGGCCGTTCCACCAAACAAATTCCCGAGCCCCAAAACCCCGTTAAAGTCTCAGAAGGCAGCAGCGGCGGCGGCAGCGGCACGCGAAAAACTGACTGCAAAAGAGAAGCAAATGCTTCTGAAGGCGCAAACCGTTCCGATACCGACCGACTTTGGTCTGAGAAAGGTCGAAGAGAAACCGGCTTTGAAGGGTACCAAGGTCGGCCCAGGAAGAGGCAAAGGGTCTAAGATGACGACAAAGGCCGCCGCCGCTGCTGCTGCTGCGGCTGCGGCCGCCTCTGCTGCTGCTACTGCTAAATTACCTGCGAAAATAGAAAAGGTTTCAACAAAGGCCAAGAGTGAAAAGGCGACGGCGAAGGCAAAGGCCGAGAAAAACAAGGCCGAAAAGGCCGCCCTGGAACTGGCCGCCATCGCTCTGGCAAAGGTCGAACAACCGATTATAATGAAGAACAAACCCGTGATGAAGGTTAACCGGCCTCCCAACAAGCTGGGCCGTCCGCCAAAAGTTAGAGTCCCTCCATCGTCGCCTCCCCCCACTATTCCATATCCCTCATCGCCCCCATGTATACCTGCCTCCATTGGCGGAGCGCTACCAGTTGCTCAACCGATCGGTCAACATTTCGCGCCCCTTTTAGCCAACATACCGACTCCCGTGCCGACCGTTCCTCGACCTGTGACCGTATCGACTCCTGCACCGAAATCTCTACCCAAAGTGGCTGCCACAGCCAGAACTGTTTCTACCCCGAGAGGCCGTGGCGCTCGGGCCCACACAATGTCAAAAGCTCAAAAGTTGGCGTCGGCCAAGAACCTGTTGGCTTCCGCGAAAGACGTGCACCCAGATTCGCACGTGACATGCCCGTCGAACCTGTTGACCCCCATGCCATTGACGTCGTCGTCCTCAGCAGCAGCAGCAGCTGCAGCACTGCCAGAAAAGCTCGTGGCTCCGAACAAGACATCTCCGATTCCCAGTCCTCTTTCATCACCCCTCCATATGATTAGTGGTCTTCCGCCAGACAACTCCTTGATTGCTCTCTCCAGAGATATCGTTTCCGCAAATGTACCGATGGACACCTCCGCTTCGTTCGGTCTACCAATTGGTGATATAGTTGGATCCAGTGAAAACGCCACAACCCTTGGGAAAAGACAAGTCCAACGATCTGTATTTGCCGAAACCGTTGGTACCTTTATGGTAAGCGTCTTACTTCCTTTTCTCTATTCTACTAAGTTATGAAGCACCTAAATGCACACTCTGCAAGCAACAGCTAACAGTCAAACACATTCTGATAAAATGCAAAAAGTATAAAAACATCCGTAAAAAATATTTTAAAGCCACAAACATCAGTGAAGTATTTAAAAAATCAAAACCTCACCAAATTATACAATACTTGAAAGAAGCAAAACTGTTCAA
>JAUZSX010000025.1:34014-44056 GCA_034780655.1 Idiosepius hallami | reverse complement strand
TATATATATATATATATATACGTATACACGTGGCTTTTTATATAAAGGTAATAATTTTAGCCCAAATAAATGAACCAAATTAAATGTTTTTGCTCTTTTTTTTTAACTGACCGTAGGTGTGGCCGTGCCGGCCGTGCCTGTGCGTGCGTGACCGACCAAACTTATTGTTTTAAGCGCTCTTGATATTTTTTTAGATAAAAATTATTATCACTCATTTGTTTAGGCTAAAAATAATTGGCTAGAAGTATAACAAATGAAGCTCTCTCTAGAGTAACTGAAGGGCAACGCACAACACGCAGCCATATTAACAAAAAGCCCGTGACCAGGACAATTAATCACTGAGGCGAGACATCTAGAACTTTAATCTTTAATCATTCCTAAGAATTTCCATCAAAAAAGATTTCCAAAAATGGATAAATAATGTGATTAAAAGTCTAGTGGTTGATAGTCGAGTGATGAAAAGTCAAAGTGATGAAAAGTCCCGAGTGATTAATTGTCCACGTGATAAAAAACATATGATGAAAAGTCTAGTGATTAATTAGACCGGGATTAGTCGGGTGATGAACCGTCATCGGGTGATGAAAAGAACCAACCATCACAAAAACACCGTTTGCCCCTAATTGAATTTGAAAAGATATAAAAAAAGAGAAATAATTATTTAAAAATTCAATTAAAATTTCAAAACTAATATGAGAAGGATAAACCAAAGACAAAAAAAAGAGTTATTTATTATAGAATAATTAATTTAAATTCCATTTTCATTTTTTATTTAACTCCAAGAATTTAAGACAACAATATGTCGTTGAATTCGGACAAGATTATTCAGTTTATTTTTGTTATTATTGTTGTTTGTTGAGCAATCACTAGCTGATATACATAATCTAAAAATAAACAATTATAAATAAAATTAAAATTATATACATAATATAAAATACAAATAATATAAATATCAATTATAATTATATTTAAAGGACGATATTAGAAGATAAAATGCGTTAGCGTTTTGTTGATGTTGTTGCTTAAAAACATTCAACATTAACAACAACAACAACAACTAATAAGGCTTTAATGTAGTTTTAGGTGAGGGTTTTTATTTTTTAAATTATGTTATATTAAAAAAAAATTGATTCAATTTTTTTTTAAATAATTAATATTATATTTATAGAAAAAAAAAACTCGGCCGCTTTTATAACATTTGCTCCGTAGGACTTCCGGCGGCACCGGAAGTTTAAAATCTATCTTACAAAGTCCTCAACATGCCGCAAGAAAATCGAGAAGAAGAAGGTTTGGCTAAAAATCCTGATCTTCAGCTTGCTCAGTGGAAGTTTTTGCTTACCACTGATAGATATAAGAATGATGCAGGCATTAGGAAGAAAATTATGGAAAAGGTCCAGGAAGATAGTAAGTAAATTCTGGCTATTTTTGTATTAGTGGTCATCAAACATCAGCCGACATTATGAAAACTTGCATCGTCATTGTTAAATAAATATCGTTAACAAATTTAATGCTGTTTTTATTTTAATGAAGGAATACCGCAATAAAGTTAGCAATTTTGTTTCCTGTATCCATTTTTTTAATTCTTTCACCTTTAGCCCTCTCTGCATTATTTTCATGAACAAACATAATACCAAAACACAATAAATTTACTACGTACTCTAAATGTAGAATATATCGATGTATATTCGTAAATAGGAAAACCTTTGTTTTATTATAATTAATACATTCTTCAATATCTTGTAAAAATATGTATTCATATTTTACGTGTAATTAGAAATGAGTGTAGAATACTTTTTTTTAATTTTTAACCCTTTTGACGCCAACTTATCAAAATTACAAAGTAGTCACAAAGTAGTCACTCAGAGCCGTTATATTAGAGGAACATATTAAAGCCAAAATATCAAAGTGCGTTTTTTAGCCTTATGTTGTCAGGGCCGATATATCGGTCTCTTAGGGTCCAAAGGAATTAAAACCATAATTAAGTCAAATTATGAAATTCGTGTGATTTTATTTATTTTATTTTTTTCACATTTTTCTTCAACTCAAGTTTTAAAAACCACAAACAAATAAAAAATAAAATTTTAGGATTTATGCAGTCCTCGAACAACAACTTGTCCAATTTAACCCTTTCGACCCTAAGTGGCCGATATACCGGCCTTGGTAACTACAGGCAAAAAAGACACACTGCCATTTCCACCCTAATGTTTTTTTTAAGTTAGGATCCAAAGGTAAAGGTTGAAATATCGATGTGTGTGTGCCTTCTTTTGCTTTAAGTCGCCAGGACCGATATATCGGTTCTTTAGGGTTTAAAGAGTTAACACTCAACTTTCAAATGTTGATTTTAGTGGTATTTAGGTCTGGTTAGGGTTGAGAATAGGGCTAGTTAAGACAAACAATAAAAATAGCGACCGACCACAATTAAAACACCATTAGTAATAGTGGTTATTAAAATAAAACAATTTTTCAGCAACAATTTTAAATGTAATATTCGTTCTAAACAGGGCCGAATACTTTAATAATTGGAAAATGAGCGTTTAATGGAGAAATATTTTTTTGCTCGAGGGCTTTGCACCGGTTTTAAGACAGCAATTTGATTGGTTAGGCTTTAGGTTAACACTATTAAGTTTATTTCATTAGCCAATCAAATAGCTGTCTTATAACCTGAGCAAAAAAAATATCCGGGCCAAATTTCTCCATTTGCTTGTTCTGCAAAAGCGCTCGAAGATGAGTAATTGTAAAATTGGAATAACAATCATGGTTGTTCTACAATCATTCTTTTTTCCACAACCATGAAAAATATAAAGAATCAAGTCAAATTATCCAAATTTCAATAATTTTTTAAATATTAGTTTATTTTTAATGCTTTCAGTTCAAAAGAAATTGCAAAATTTCCCAGAACTTAATCTGACATTCATTAGGAACATGTTTTAACTAAAATAATTTTTCATTTCAAATTCAGAAATTGTACATTTGAATTGACAAAATGTATTTACTCATTAAAAAATAACAGGCTTGAAAAAATAATTTAATAAATTTTTCCTTTTAAATATTCCTTTTTTTCTTCACATATAATTTATTCCAAGCTAAATTTTAATATACATTAATTAACAAAACCAACTATTTAAAATAGTAATTCTACTCGGTTATCAAAAATCTAGTTAGTATGTCTGACTTTTAATGATTGAAAGCAGAAAATAAAAGAAACTTCTACAGCAGTGACAGCACTGTTAGCTCATCAGAATTTAAAAATATTGAATGTAAGAACCTAAGTTTTATCCTGTTATGTTTTAGCCTTTAACCATCAGAGTACAACACAATAAATATATATAATTTAAAAACAACAGTCTAGTCTTTATAATATAAGTATAGATTTAACTGAAAAATGTTTTAGCAAAAAAGCTATTATCAAATTTTTAATGCCTATCGTATGAAACAAATTTTTCAATTAAATGAAAATAAAATCTTTCTCTATTATAAAATAGTTCCAATTAAAAAAAGAAAATCTTATAACCTAATTTAAGATTCAGCTAAATTTTATGTATATTTTATTAATTTTCATTTTTTTTTTTTTAGACATGGCTCCCTTTTATGAAGATATTTGTGTGGGACAACTTGGGTTCCCCCTGGATGCAAACCTCTTGAAGAAAATGAAGGAAATCAATTCAAAAGATCTGAAAAAGATTGATGAAAAAATAGAAGATGCTGAAAAAAATCTTGGTGAAACGGAAGTCAGAGATTTCATGTTAGAAAAAGCAGAATATTTGTGTCGCATTGGGGACAAGGTGAGAATATAATATCATAAGAAAATATGAAACCTTACAAAGGGAAGAGTGTAAAGGTCCCCCTTTTTTAAGTTATATTTTTTTGTATCCTTTTGGTAGGGCCTCTGATGACATGTTGCTATATAGGCTTCTTTTACACAGGGGAGTTCTTCACCTCCGCACCCTTTAAATATTTTAATATGTTCTTGCACTCCTTACAGTTCATGTAATGATTTATTAACAGTATTATTAATACAAGACCAAAATTGATAAGCCATTTTGCGCTCCTTGGTGAGCAGCCCTGATTTTGAAATCCTATTTAAGGTGATATCTTGTTTGAAGAGCAATTCCATTTATAGTCTTTGGTGCCCTGGGGAAGTTGTATATTTGATTCCTTTCTTTGGCTGCTTCATTTCCAACGTTTTGTAGTAATATAAAAGATGTCTAAAAACCCCACAAAAACAAGATTCAGGTTTCAGGACTCTTTATTTTGCATTTTATTGTACCAGGTTCAATTTTACCACTATCACTGTAAACAATATAAGAGTATTAAAAATAAAAGAAAAAATAAAGAGGTTTGATAATTTTGAGATAAAAACTTCTCAATTGTTTGTTTTGACATTGTATTTTTTTTTTCTTCCCTCTTTCCAGGAAGGAGCTTTGACTCAATTTCAGAAAACTAGTGATAAAACTGTTACTCTTGGTTACCGTTTGGACTTAGTGTTTCACCTGATCAGAATTGGTCTTTTTTATATGGATCATGAACTTATTACCAGATACTTAGAAAAAGCACAGACGTAAGTGACAATTGTAATTTTACTATACTTGATTGCTCTATTTATATATGACATTCATTCCAAAGATAATGCTTCCTTTTCTTTGATTCCACCCGAATGGATCAAAGGGGGTTGCAAATTGCATGTTTTGATGACTGAACTTACACATTCATGATCTGAAAGTTTAATCTCTGCTGCAGATGAGGCGTTAAATGTCTGGTTGCAAGTATAACATTGGTTCTAAAATCATGTGTAGATGAAGCCAGTCAACTCAATGAGAAAAACTCATCTAGGTGAAGAGCAACACTGATAGCAAAAAAGCCTGGTAATATGCTGAGCATGTTACACTGGCCTTGTGCCTTACTTGGTTTACTGCTCAACTGAGAATATATCATATTTCATAAAATGAAACTTTAAAAAGGGTTTCTGAATAATGATTTCATGCTTAATTTGCAATTAATACCTATATAAAATAATTTTTCAATATCTTCTATATTTTCTATAAGGAGATTTTTTTAAAGTTATTCTTAAAATTCCTGAATTTTTTTTTATATATAATAAGTTGGTTTTAATTTGGGTTGTAAAAATGTGAATAATGTATGATTTTTTGGACAGGGTTGGAATTAACTAAGAATTATATATAATATTTGAATCTGAACAAGCTGAGAGTCAGTCTGCTGTATCTTAAGAATCATGGGAGTTGAATTCCATGGAATTGTTGATGTCTAAGTCTTTTGTTAATCTTTAAACTTCACAATCCTACTAAGTAATAACTGCTTAAAGTAGGAAAAAAATTTTTTTTTTTAACTATTTATTTTGTTCTTAATCATTTTATTTTTAGGTTAATTGATGAAGGTGGAGACTGGGATCGACAGAATCGTTTGAAGGTTTATCGAGGTGTTTACTGCATGTCAATACGTGATTTTAAGAAGGCAGCTTCTCTTTTCTTAGATACTGTTGCCACTTTCACTTCTTATGAACTCATGGACTATCCTACTTTTGTAACATATACCGTTTTCTGTTGTATCATTGCCCTTGGCCGACCTGAACTTAGAGAAAAAGTAAGTTTTTCTTCTGCTGAAACTTTTTTGTCTTTTTTACTCTTAATAATGATACCATTATGTCTAGAAATATTAAAACCATAAAATAGTTTCAAACTTGCTTATTTGTAATCTCAAAATTAATTTTTGATAAAAAAACATTTTTATTTTTATATTGATGTATAAATAATTTCCTTTACAAACTTTCATACAATGTGAAAAAATCACATTTCCATAACAGGTCTCTAATTAGTGAGATTTAACCGTTTTTTGGCTTGTATCCTAGATAGATTATGGATATTTAACTATATAAATTATATATTTCATGGTGCTTACAAGAGTGAATAGAATGAGTGTTTGCAACTCTGATTGTAAAGCACACTATATTAAATTTTGGACATTTCCCTACTTAAAAAAAACAAAAAAAAACATGAGTAATGAGTAGGCAACTTAATTCCCTTTAAAATCCATTTTGTGTGTTTTGCCCATTTGTGATTTTTTTTTTTTTTCCACTTATTTTCCAGGTAATAAAAGGTTCAGAAATTCTTGAAGTTTTGCACAGTTTATCCAAAGTTCGTGAATTTCTTTTCTCTCTTTATGATTGCCATTATGCTACATTCTTCAAAGTTCTTGGTAAGGAAAAAAAAAATTTTTTTTTTCTAAATCAATTTTTTTAGTTTTTATAACTTATTACTCTAACTTTTAAGTTGAAAAAGGATCTCTCTCCCAAAAAGTTTGACTCCAAACCTTTTTTAAAGTAATATTGGAAAATTTTACATATTTAAAGCATTAAAAACAATCTGAATTTAATTTTAAAAAAAATTGTGAATTAAAAAAAATCTTAAAATTGATTTTAAAGTTAATATGAATAAAAATATTCAAATTATTGATTAAAATATTAAAAAAAACTTATTGTTTCTTTATTTCTTTTTCAGCTTGGGTTGAAGAAACAATGAAATATGATCGCTTGTTATCTCCTCATTATCGCTATTATATTCGTGAAATGAGGATTGTTGCATACTCTCAGTTGCTTGAATCTTACCGAAGCCTTACATTAGCTTACATGGCTGATGCCTTTGGAGTTACTGTAGAATTTGTTGATCAGTAAGTGATTGAGCTATTATCTATTAATAACCATTAATCTTATATAAAATGATTTTCTTTTTATTTATTTTTTTTTTTATTTTTATAACTTTGTTGTGGTAAAAGAAAATATGTAAGCTAACAATGATTTTGATTTGTACATATGAAGATGAACAAGAGTTCAAATCCCCAAATTGCCTTTGCCTTAAGTTGCCTTTGGGCAGATGGGGCTTATTAACTCGGGAGAGTATCTCATCTAGGTGAAGCGCAACACTGATTACAAAAGCTCAGGGATATAATTGGCATGTAAAAATCGCCTTAATGCCTAACTTGCATTTGTGCCTGACAAATAAATACCAGGATAAACAATTAGACAGCAAAGGTGGAGCAGTGGTAAAAGCTTGGACTCAGGAATTGTATTACACAAGTTTAAGTTCCAAAACCATTGCATTCACTTTCAGCTGTCTCTGGCAGATAAGTCTTGTCAACTCAGAGGAGTGTCTTGTCTAGATTTTTTAAAAACCCTGAGTAAATGAGGCCTGTTAACTCAGAATAAATTATTTTGGTGAAGGACAACACTGATTTACAAAAAAATTTAGGAATATGATGAGCACAAAACTGGCTTTGTGCCTAAAATGTTGGTGGTTGACCAAATATATATCAGGATTAACACTAGACATTACAACACTCCTTGTAATATTTTAAACAAAGTTTTATATGATTTTTGAAATGTGAAAAATACTAAAGAAAACTTAGTTTTAGTTTACAAATTTTAAAGTGTTAAAGTCTTTGGGACATAATTATTGTAGTTTGTTTAGCAGTAGATTAGTACTCAAACTTTGTAATCAGAATATGCAAGTTCAAACCTACATATTCTGGTTAATACCCTTGTGAAAGTATATGAATCTCCACATCCTCTCCAGCTATTAATTAAATAGTAAATTTTGAGTAATTCAAAACAATGTGATGACAAAAAATACTTGATATGAATGAGCATTCTTGGCATTAAATGGCTGAAAAGGTTGATATGCCACAAAACAAATCAATTAAAGTGTTTACTTTAAAACATTTCTAGGTTTCAAATATTTCTAGAAGTTTATTTTTTGTTTTTATTCTGTATATTTTGGCAGAGTATTTAGATTTGATTGTAAGCATGTTTATTTTGTTCTATATCAAATAGACACCCTATTTCAACTGAAAATATTTTGTTTAGAAATCTTGTGATAAAGAAAAATTGTTTATTAAAAATTCAAAGGGAAAATTAGTCTAAAGTAATTCATAAATATACAGCAATTTTAAAGATCTTCGCTTTTTAGAAATTACATAAGTGTATTTTTTTTTTTAGCTTCAGTTTTGAAGGAATATTTCTATTAAAAACAAATAATTACAATTCTTTTGAACTATTGAATATATTTTCCTAATTTAAAGTATTTATCATTTAAACATTGTATTTTTCTTTAAGGGAACTATCCCGATTTATTGCTGCTGGACGCCTACATTGCAAAATTGATAAAGTTGGTGGCATTGTAGAAACCAATCGACCAGACAGTAAGAATTGGCAGTATCAAGTAAGATTCTTTAACGATCTATCAATTTTTAAAAATTTTTTTAATTTTATATATCATAATATACAGGCTGGGCAAAAAGTAGGTATACAGTCATTAAACTTTTTTATATGCTTCTTAAACCTTTGAATGTTTTTTTTTCTTTTACTAGCTGTAAGAATGTTGCAAAGCTGGCAAAAGACATTGAGTTGTTAAGGGATTGAACAGTGTATTTAAGATTATTTTAGCATTCTTGAAATTTAAAAATAAACCTACTTTAAGACTTTATTACTTTTCATAACTGTATACCTACTTCTGGCCCACCTTGTACATCACTAAATTATACTAATTATATTTTGGCCAAGTTCAAAAGAAAGAAATATAAAACTCAATTTTAGAAAAAATGGTTGAATATAACACATTTTACCTGTGAATTATACAAGAAAGAAAATTATTTGTACAATATTTTTAGTCTATCGCAAAATCTTTCCTTTTTATGAATGTTAAAATGTATCTGTTATTAATGATGGAATATTTCAATTGAAATTATCTGTTGCTTTATTCAAATGAATTTTGGTTATTAGTTGTTGTAAATTGGTATCTTAATGTGGATGTTTATTTTTGAATGAGGAAGTATTACATAACTTTAATATTCACAAATAAATCCCCAAAACCTGTCATCGTTACGTATGGAAAAAAATTAATTCTCAAAGAATATAAATAAAACAATAACATATATTGAATAAGATTAGAAAAATCCTTCAGGTGGAAAATTTACAAAAAAAAATTAAAGCCAACATTTAATTTTATTTATATCTTTTGGTACTAACCTATAAAAATTCATTAAGAAATTTCACTGTTTCAAATCTATATGGAAAAAAAGTCAAGCTTAAATAACCATTATTCTTGTATTTTATAACTTCAATCAGTGTTGAAACAGTGTCATAAATCATTTTCTCTTTTTTTTGTCCAATAGTTATTGATATTTTTATGTTTTTATATTTCTTTTCAGGCCACCATCAAACATGGTGACATTCTCTTGAACAGAGTACAAAAGCTCAGTCGTGTAATTAATATATGAAAAACATATGAAATCAGTTTCCCGTTTCTTAAAAAGAAATCATCAACTAAACTCGCCCATCTTCTCTTACACAATATGCTTCTATTTTTACTTGCCATCATCAGTGAAGATTAAAAGACAGATTCTTATAAGGCTGCACTTTCTGACAATTTTTAGAACTTCTTTATTTATACATTATTTTCTTCACCTTCACAAATTAAAGTAGTTTCAAGTTCTTAGTTTAAATTGATCTTTATTTTCAGTTTAACTTCTCCAGACATCCTTTATTTGAATTAAAAAAAATAAAAAAAGTAAATGAAAATATATTGCTCAAAAAATATCCACTGGTTTTTTTTTTTTTTTTTTTTTCAAAGATTTTTTAGCCAAATAAAATTTTCAGGAAATAATTTTCTCAGTTATGGCATTTGTTGTTTTTATTAGTTGAACTATTTTAAAAACAAAAAATTTCTTAGACTAAGAGGATTTAAACATATTAGTAGTAGTAGTACCTGCTTTATATGGAATCCTTCATATTTCATGCTGGTCATTGCTGAGGAAAAGTTGTATTTATCTGCTATAGATCTAGATTACAGGATTGATAATTTTTTACTTGAATTTTCTTTACTACTGTTTGATTTTCTAATAAATAAAATGAATATTTTCTTAGATATTCTGTAAAATAGATCATTATTATTTATATACCCCCCACATACATATATATATATATATATATATATATATATACATATATATATATATATTGAGGATAACATCAGTTTTG
>JAUZSX010000025.1:17279-28676 GCA_034780655.1 Idiosepius hallami | reverse complement strand
ATAATAAATTTTTCCTTTTTAGATGATTTCTAATTTTGTATATAAAGCACTCTGTCTTCTGCCAGGATTGAACCTCTTTTTTTCTGGATGATTTGATATGGAATGACCCAACAGGCTTTAAACATGAACACTATTTCATTAGCATGCATTTTGGGAGACTGGGCCTATTAAAGATTAGACACCAGTCGTGGAACAGACAATGAAGAGGTAAGATTATTTTCCCTAAAAAAAGTTTAACAAGACCTTTTAAATTGAGTGAAGCAACTCCAAATAGTATAGACAGGCCTCTACGGACAAATTTATGTTATCAAAATTATAAAACAGCCTTGTTTTAAAACAAGAGGGGAAAAAATTATTTTAGGAATTAAATCCAAAGTTAAGATTTTATTCAGGTTATTTTCTGTTCTTGTTTTGAGGAGTTGGAATGAAAAATCTACAAAGAATAAATTTGACATAAGTTAGCTAATTCATGCATAAATTTCCCTCTACAAATAGCGGATGCTTGCATGAAAAGAAAAGAAAAAAAAAATCATCTCAAAAAATGTATTTTTATTTCCAAATGATTGAAAGGCTTTTTTTATTGCTTAATGCAGATGAAATGAAGAAGTGTTTTTGGTTGCATTGAAGCACAACAAAAATTGAATGAATTTGGTTTTGTGTCATTGAAAAAGAAAGACATTGGTTTGTCCCGAATAAAGGCACTTTTTGATTTGAACATAGAAAAATAAAATCTTTGTAAAAAAATAAATTTGGTCGATGAGAAAAATTGATTCTTGATGAGGATTTCTTTAAGTCAGAAACAATTCTTGAGTTTTTCACACACAATCAATTGATGGCTTTTGGCTTTTTCAGTTTTTGTCAACCAATTTTGTTCTGAAGAGAAAAAAAAAGAGAAAAAGATTAGCTCCATTTACTAATCTATTTTTACATTAAACATTTATTGTTACTCACTATAGAGAATTAAAAGCAAGTTTTCCTTAAAAATTATTCAATGTTAGTAAAGAGATAAAACATGCTTACTGATTGAAATCATAACACCTGGCAAAATTGACTTGAAGGAGTCAGGCCATATATGAAGATATTTCCTAAAGAAGAAAACAAATTTCAATCAAGTGAATAACCTGAGAAAAATTTTAAATCATTTTATAAGTTTGAATTATTCCAATTAACAAAAAATAAAATGGAAGCAAATTACTTGAGTAATTAATGTTGATAAAAATTGATTTCCTTATTTTGGGTTTTATCTGTGAATTGGTTGTATGATGTTGGTTCAAATTTATTTAGCTGTGTGTGTGTGTGTGTGTGTCATCGTGATGTTTTCATTTGGAGGTTTTAAGCAATGAGTAGAGCAAGTTGGTTTATTATTTAGAAAATAGGTTTAAAAAAGATTTTATTGAAGAGGAGGAAAGAGGTCAATGAGGTCTCATAATATTTGTTTTAATATGGCATCAAGTCAATACAGTTTAGAAGTTTTTCTTGACATGCTTTGTATAATTTGGGGTTTCTTATACTAAATAGAAGTTATTTGAGTGTGTGGCCAATGTAATCAATTCAAAATAACTAGATTTTCTAGTTAATGGTGTTAAGAGAAGAGTTATTTCCCCTTATACAGTTTGGGACTCTCAGCCAAGTTGGAAGGAAAAGCATAAACAATCAAGTCAAGCTTCAAAAATAAATCCAGCAAAAAATAGTTTTTAATCAGAATATATATCCAAAAGATTTTATTTAAATTATAATTAAAAAAAAAAAATTAAATACATATATATATATATATATATATATATACATACACACACAGCTTTTAAAGGAAAGATTTTTCTAAATTTCCATCAAGATAATATTCCAATGAATCAGTTAATTTAATAAGTTCTTTCTTATGATTTTTAGTTTATATGAATGTTTTGTTAAGGAGTTTCATTTCAAGAGATATCTTAAGATTTTTTATTGTGTTTAGAATTTAATGAGGTCAAGTTGAAAAGTCATGATATTCGTTCTGATTACATAAATTTAGACTTTTTTCTTAAATATTTAGACTAAAATTAAGAATTGGTCTTAATAGAAATTGATTCACTAAAAAAAAACAAAAAAGATTGTTATCTCTTCTTATAGTTTAATACAATAATATAGATTTCTTTAAAGGACTAAATATTATTGTTCAAAAATAAGCTTTCATAGTAGATTTTAGGTCTTATTTGATATTTATTGTAGGTGAGATATCTAGAACATAGCAAATTAGTTTTGATTTAAATAAAAATAATTTGCACATCATTCTAAGATTTCAATGAATAAACACAGTAAAGAGATTCATTTTTATGTACAAAAAAAAAAATAAACTAGCAACAAATGATTTTTAATTTTTATTAAAAATGCCAAACATCTGAAATTTGATCTCTAAAAATAACTTTAATAGGATCTTAAAAAGTCTAAGATATTCTTGGCATTAAATACAGGCTTTAGCACAAAGTTTTTAATAAGGAAAAGTAAAAACCACGTGTGTATAAATAAATTTTTCAAGCTTACCAACTAAGTGACTGGAACAATCATCAAGCGTAGCAGGCGTCGGCTCTGAGACAGGTGAATAAGCTTGAAGGTCATTAAGAACACCTAGTCTCTGCTGATGGAAGGTAGCAAATCTTTTGAAGTTACATAACACTAAGAGAAAAAGAAAGTAGAAAAATCAGTGATTTTGCAGATAGCATTTCACTTGAAATAATTAAATGTTCTCCACACACACACACACGTGTTTGTGTGGAGAAAAAGTCTACTAAGTCCAACACTTGATTTATTTTGGACCTAGAATTACTATTTGAATTCCATTGAAATTCTGTGAAAGCTCAATTGAAAAATAGAAAAAGAATATTTTTCAAATTGAACACCAAATAAATTGCTTTCATGTCAAAATCTAAACAAAGACAATCATCCTGTATGTGAAGAGGTGTTTGTAATCGAAAATGGAGAAGAAATATTGGGAAAGAAAGCAATTTAAATGGGACCCATTAAAAGAGAAAAAAAACCCCATAAAATCAAGAAGTCAAAAAGAAAAAAAAAAATGCTGCTGCTGACACAAAAGTTTTAAATTGCATCAATGAGAGGGGGAGGAAAGAAAAAAAAAAAAAACTTACAGAACGACATCAGCAAAGCCGAGATTTGATTTCACAATGCTTGATAAAAAAATAAATACAAAGTTGAGAATACAAAACACCATTCAGAAAATCTGCTCATCAAAAGAGGAAAATTTATTATAGAAAAAAAAAAAAATAAAAAATAAAAAAAAAAGACTGAAAAATTAGCCGAGCCAGCAGAAAAATTTATTTAGGCAAAGAAAGCACGATAAAAAGAAATACAAAGACTTGCGGTAATTGTGGTCTTAATTATTAGAAGTCAATAAGAGTAAAGAAGAAGAAGAAAAAGAAATGTTGTAGTCAAGGAGTCAGCCTGCCTGTTCTTAAAGAATTATTCTAATAGAAAATGGCACAAAGACTGACAAACTCCACAAGAGACAAACAACTACAGCATCACGTCTAATAAACAGTAAAGATAAAAGATATCAGATATAATAATAATATACAATTACAAAAAGTAATTCAACTAAGAAAACAAAAATTCCATCATTTTAATATTTTCAACATTTTTGTTTGTCATTCCTTAACCATGAAGTGAAAAAAGTTTTGCCAGTTTTGGACAGAAATGGTGCAAAATAATTGGGACAGGAATACAAACAAAATCTTGGAATATTTCATTAAAGAAAAAAAAAATGATTTGAACAACAAAATGTTAGGAAGAATCAGAGTTAGGCAAAGTCATATAATATAATTGATTTTAGGAAAAAAAAAAAAAAAAAAAAAACTTAGCTGAAGGCTTAACAAGCCAGTAGAAATTGTTAGCTACAAAAAAGTAGTGCTAATCAATAGAAACTAAGAACAAGTTTAAAACAAAAAGATGAGCTAGGATAAAAAAAAGAAAAAAAAAAACAATTAAAAAAAACAGATGTCACTAAATATTAGCAGCTAGCAATAATAAATAAATAAAAGTCATCATCACCAATAATAATAATAATCCCAATGATTGAAAAAAAGAAAAGAGACAAAAGAGAATTCCTACTTACCAGCAGACGGAAGAAAATACAATGGTCTTGGAGGAAAGATGTCATAGCCTCTACAAGCTACACTCACTCAGCAAGCTTGTAGTGTGAAGTCTTTTGACAACAAACAAGTGAACTAACACCTAGATATGATGTAGGTAAGAAATGGAATAATATCTTCAACTTGGCTCCAAATCAAGAAAGATTCTCCACTGGACAAAAGAAGGAATGATTTTGGTGAGAACCTCCTTCCAAACAAGTGCAATATATTTCTGCAAAAATGATGCCTGCTCCAAACAAACTGTTGATAACAAGTCCAGTATTACATAGGATTATTTGGAGAGACAGACGACGACACCACCACAATCAATAAGCAGCACTAACTACCGGAGAAAGTCCAAAATGAGAAAAATCGGACAATGCTAAGATGTAGATTGTTTATTAAAAAAACTTTTTTTTTTTTTTTAAATATTGAAGTGGGGGGTGAAAAAAAAGGGCGGGGAAAAGTTTCCCCCTTTATACAAAAGCATGCATATTGACATAAAAAAAAAAGACAACAGCCGTAATGACTTTCAAACATTTTCATCTCTAAAATGAATCAATTTTACAGAATCAGAATAATCTTTAAATTCCCAAGTAAAAGCTAATTTAATAGTAGAGCATCTACCATTTGAATAAAAAATAAAAAGAGCCAAACATTTATTCCCTTTTAAAATTGAAAATATTCCAATAATTAAAATTACATCAAATATTGAAAGAGTATAAAAAAAAAAAAATTAAACTGAGTGTAGAATGCAAATCATGAAGACAAGATTGTCAAAAGCAAAAAATAAAATTTTTACACATCGAATTACATTAAGAAATATGAGAAAATAAAGAAAAAAATCCACTCAGTAATAATAAATGTTTGTAGGATTGAATGTCTATTTACTATGATTGGCAGGAAATGAAATTATCAAGGCTGACCAGTATTAAACCATAGTTATAATAATAATAATAGCAGTAAAGAATGAAAACAAAGTCTGAAAAGTCATTCTATTCTAAGCCTTAAACTAATTGAAAAGAAAAATCTTTTGTTAATCATTTGTGTTCAAAGCTAAAAATCTTCCCATCCCTTTCACTCAATTCTAAACAAAAAGAATTCGTTGTCTTTCAGCTTATCACTGTCTACAAGCAAAAAATACTCATATATATATTTATATATAATAAATATATACATATAAAAAAAAAAAAAATAAAATAAAAAGGGGAAAAAATAAAAAAAATAAAAACAAAACAAGCAATGCAGAATTTTTGGGAAGTGTTATATTTAAAATTCAAAACTTTACCGTGTTGGAAATTTCAACAATTAAAAAAAAAAAAATGTAGCAAAAATAACTTTGTCAAAATTGACCAAGTTAAACAAAAATATGGAAAAAAACAAAAAACTTATATATATATATATATATATATATATACACACACACATTGAAATATGTATATATACATATTTATTTTATTTACATATAGACAAAAATTTTTTTATTTAAAAATGGATTTTTCATTTGAAGAAGTTAAAAAAAAAAAAAAAAAAAGAGCAATGACCTGAAAAGCGGTTTTCATTTTTGAAATGAGATTTTCTCAAAAGAACAAAAAAAAAAAAAAAAAGAAAGAATTGAGAATTAAGCAAATTTGTCAAAAAAAAAAAAAAAAAAGACCAAATTGTGAAATGATTGGAAATCAACTAGAATGCCGCTTTAGTTTTAATCAATGTTCAAACTAAAGAATCAATTTGCTTCTAATTAAGTCAAACAAATCTTGTGGTTTGGATTATTTCAAATCGACTCATGATTATAAAAGTGAAAAGAGAAACTAATCCCAAAACCTAGAAAATTGCTTACTAAAAAGAAGAGAAACTAAGAAAAAGAAAATTTGGAAACACCATATTCATAATACTGTCGTAAGTTGATCAGAGTTGAAATCATCATTCAGACAAAATATTAAAATCAATTGCAATATTTGTGTGCACGACGCACAGAATAATTTTATTTAAAGAGTAAAAAATTTGAAATTCTTGAAATTTGGACAGAAAACTGAAAAGCTGCATACGAGTTAAACCAAAACATTTCTCCCCAAAACAACAGAAAGCAGCTTTCAGCAGGCCATGACTATGAAGACGAGGACGAAAAAAAGCCTTGAATCAAATGTTGGTTTTATTACAAATGATGGTACATGGAAGATTTCATTTCAGAGGATCAGACAAGAAAAATCCTGGCAAGGAAGAGTGATCAAATCTGGATCCAACATCAAGAGGATTAGGAGGAGCAAGAGGAGGATTAGGATTTAGGACGACGACGACGTGATTGACACACCAACCATGATCCAGACATAAAAGCTAATAAAATGCTACAAGACAAGTGAACAAAAGTGGTCCATGTATCAATTAAATGTTTGCTTCTGATGTGTAGACATGATGATTGAAGATGTGAAATGTCCCCAGTTCAAACTCTGTCGATTCTCACCTCTATTTCTCGGCCTTCAATTCGAGCTCGATTCATTAAGTCTGAAACTCATTAAGGAACAACAACACTTTCTTTTCTTTTAAAAATAAGTCGAAAACCATAAATATCCCTAACAGCAAAATTTTAAAAATCTGAGGGTGACAAAGTATAAATAACAGGAAAAAATAATTATGAATTAAATATAATTGAAAAATAAAATGAAAATTATATAAAATAACAGTAAATGAAATCTAGACTTTTTAGAGAAGTATTATTTAAAAAAAAAAAAGAAATAAGATCTATATTACATTTCAAGTTAAAGCATAACTCTTCTTCAATGTAGGTTTTAATGTAACCATGTAGATAAAATATTCTTTACGTGGTTATGTTTTAAATTAGGTTCTTTGAAATATATTTGTAAAAAATTACAAATTTGGCAGATTGAGGAAGGGGGGAGTTGTTAGTCGAGCTGGTCATACACCTAGAGCTTAACTTTAAACTTGACTCATCCTCTTCACATAATTATGAATGCATTCATCCATCTTCATATAGAGTGGCCAAAATACCAGATTTACTTTGAAATAAGAATTCATTAAATGATTTTCAAACCATTTCATATTGAAAGGATACTAACTGCTCTTTGGGCATCCTCGGGAGTAGCAAATCTCACAACTCCCCAGCCACGAGATTTACCACCATCTGTTTTTATTTCAGCATATTTAACATCTCCTGTAAAAGAAAAATAGATATTCAATAAAAAACAGATCTCAAAATTTCTTTTAAAAAAAGATTTTAAACAGATAACAAGCACCAAAAGAAACAAGTTTCTAAAGATGTGAAAATTATTTTGTAACTGACTTACCTACATCCCTGAACCTTTCACGCAACATCTGCCAAGTGAACGAGTGAGGTAACTACAAAACAAACCATGCAATTCATTTATCAAAACTTAGAATTCATACAGATATATGTTTTTATATATATATATATATAGGGTTTTTTTTTTTTTAACTGGCAATTTTCTAATAGCAACGCCAGAGCCAAAAGAAAATATAGTTATGAAAAGTTGATTTATTTTTAAATTTCAAGAATGCTAAAATAATCTTAGATAACTTTAATCACTTCACTGCTTAAAATGTCCTCTGCTAACATTGTAAGATTTTTCATAGAAACTAAAACAAAAATTTATAAATCAATACTTAATAAAAAAAGTTTAATAAGTGTAAAGTGACTTTTGGCCCAAGTGTTTTTTGTATTTAAGAGAGAAAATCAACTCACATTTCTGACAACGATGTGACAATCGTCTCGTCCACTGCTGCCACCACCACCGCCCCCTCCACCACCACCACCGCCCCCACTCCCACTACTGCTCATATTCTTCATCATCGTTCGGCCGTCCATTCCCGATAAACCATGTCCACTCATATCTGACATATTCATCCCTTGGTTACCCATGCTGCCCATCATGCCCCCCATACTGCCAAGGCCCCCCATTCCACTCATGTTACTGCTGAATGAGTCGCCCATGCCCTGATTTGAACCAAAGTTCTTAGGGCCAAGGTTGTTGGCCCCCATGCCATAACCGTCTCCCATACCGCCCCCACCTCCTCCTCCCATGCCCCCCATACTGCCACCACCACTCATGCCACTTGACATACCCATGGCCCCCATACTGCCCGTGCTCATATTGCTGCCCATGCCCCCACCGCCCATTCCACTCCCCATGTTGCTACCCATACCGCCCCCCATGCCACCAGCCCCACTGCCCATGTTGCTAGCCCCAGACATACCTGCCATCCCTGACATGCCCATGTTCCCTGGCAACATACCCCCACTCATATTGCCTGCCATCCCAGACATGCCTGTACCCATTCCAGTATTCATCCCCCCTGACATGCCCCCCATATTACCACCCATACCCCCTCCCATATTATCCATGCCCCCTCCCATACCACTCATGCCACTATAGTTATTCATAGGACCACCCCCCATATTGCCCATAGCCCCCATACCACTTCCCATGGCCCCCATACCACCATAATTACTGCCAGAACCACCTCCACTACCACCACCAAATCCACCCCCCATAGGTCCACCACCTGAAAAACAAATAAAATAAAAATTAGAGATTTAGATTGAAAGAAAAAAATATATTTTATTACAAAAAGTAATTAAAATAAAGTAAAAAAAAAAAAAAAAAATTCATTTACCTGACATTTGGTTAAAATTCTGCATTGGTTGACCCCCAAGACCTAAGCCCATGCCAATTGATTTCAGGCCACCTTTAGTTAAATTAAAAAAAAAAAAAAAAAAAAAAAATATATATATATATAAGTATGTTTATTTTTAAATGGTTAATGATAAAACGGATGAACATTAAATGAAGTTTTACTTACTTGGCAAATTAACTTTTGGATGAGAAGTTTTGTCATTTGATGTATCGACACTTGTCTTGTCCATTCGCACAACCATTGCTCTGTCATATAACGTTTGGCTGTTAAACATAGCTAAACAAACAGTTAAGGATCACAAAGAAAAACATTCCAAACAATCTTTAAATCAATCTTATCCTATTCACGATGAAAAAACAAACAAAAAGAACTTTATACTTGTTAGAATAAGATGTAACGTTCAAAGAACTTTTTGGAAATTAAAATACAGACATATTTATAAACAAAGCAAAATTTTAATCAACTTTATAGCCAAGATTTTAACATTGAAGAAATTTAGCCAATTAGGGATTTTCTAGGAGTACAAAATTCAAATTTTTAAATTATTTAATACTTAGAACTTTTTTCCATTAACATATAAATATTTATAGAAAATGCTTTTTTTATGCAATGAAATGTGTTAGGGTTGAACATTTTAAATTTCTCAAAGATGAAATATATTGAGCATTAACCTAAGTTAGACACAAGGCCAGGATTTGTAATCAATGTTGCTCTTTATCTAGATGAGTTACTCTCATTGAGTTGAGAATTCTTCTACTTGGCTTTTCAGAATCAGTTTCATCCTTACACCTAGATGAGTTACTCTCCCAGAGTTAATGAGCCTCACCTTACAGAGGAAGCGCAAAAATATTTATTGCTCATTAATTTCTGTCATAAGTTTTGAGAAACTCATTTCTTTTAAATAACCAACTGTTGTCCCAAAAGTTGTTTTTTTTTGTCAGTTGGATAATGTATTGTTTGTTGGGTCGACTCAAGCAATAATCTTAGAAGAGAAGAGAGGATTGGGTTGAAAGCAAAAAAAAAGATACAAATGGCTTGAACAGCTTCCATTGGATGTTCAAATGTGACGATTCCCATTCCTCGACTTTTACCGTCTTTGTCTTGTTTGATTTCTGCACGCAATACATTGCCCGCCAGTTTAAAAACATCTTTCAGTTTCTTCCACGTCACTTTATAATCAAGCTGAAAGCAAAATAAGAATAATAACACTACAGGCTTCATACAGATTTTCAAGGAAAAATAGATAAACAATATAATAATCAAAAAAATCTTACTGACAAGAAAAGTCATTTTCATTCATCTCTTTTTTTAGGAAGTATTTTAAAAAAGGTCACAGGAATTTACAAAGTTCACACAAAGTTCCCCAGAGTGTCACCCAAGAAAACTAATCAACTATTTACAGCTTGAACTTGACATAACACTGTTTTTCCTAACATTTTCCAGGCAATAATAAAATCAAAGCCATTTCAAGTCTGTACAAAGCCTGTAGAAATAATATCCAATCTAATAGAGAAGACAAGAGAAAAACCAGCAGATTTCCTTGTCAAAAAAGCCATTTAAATACACACACAAGAAATACTTACATTAGCTACAAATACTGTGTTTGTGAGAGGGCCTTCAATGCCTAGATTTTGCAGAAGTTGTGGACTGGGACCAGCCCCAGCCCCACCCCCTGCACCAGCACCACAATTTCCCATACCACCCATGCCCATGGGGCCAGGACCTGCTAAACCGGCTCCCATCGAATGTTGTTGTTGCTGATTCTTCATTTGTTGCATCATTTGTCGATCACTTTCTTTTTCCTGAACGAAAGGATTTGAAAAGTTAGAGACAGAGAAATCCAATAAGAGAAAAGATCTAAATAGAAAATTACGAGAGAGAGAGAGAGAGAGAGAAAAAGCCCAAATGTCACTCACCTCCCTGACAACAATTTGTCTGTCTTTAACTTTGTACCTGTGCATTTTTTCAATTGCTTTGCGGGCTGTTTCTTTGTCTTTGAATTCCAGAAGGCTGAAATTACAAAACCATTACATTCTTAGACAAGCACCTTTTTTTTTCTCAAAAAAACAAAATATATTGCTATAAAATAGTGATTTCTATTTTTTGTCCAATCATTTTCAAATGTGAATGAGAAGATAAGCGTTGAATGGAAATAAAATTCTTTCCTTTAAGGAATTGGAACAATTTGAGACTTCGATATTTAAAGCTGAATTCTGTCAAGAATTTAAAAAGAGAAATAAAGAACACATCAAGATTGGCTTATATTTGACTAAAAACGATTCAAATTAGATTGGCTGTACAGAGCCCAGTTAAATATGGTAATTTTCACTTTCAACAACTTAATGAAATATTCGGCTCCAAACCTAAATATATTTATATCTAATTCAAATAAGGACAATTGTAATTAACTTTTAAGAATTCAAGAACACTTAACTCCAAAATGAAAATTCCCCATATCTACAAAGAGAAATAACTTACCAAGCTCCCTTGGGCTTTCCATCAACTGTTTCCATCATGTCTACATATGGAGCCTCGCCAACTAAAAGTTGGAAAAAAAAAAAAAAAAAAAAAAAAATTATATACAAAGTTTTAAATAAAAAAAATA
>JAUZSX010000025.1:4282-17179 GCA_034780655.1 Idiosepius hallami | reverse complement strand
AGATAGTTATAATAAAAGATAGGGAGAAAAAGAGAGAGAAAGAGAGTTTTGGTTAAATGAATACGAGATATAGATAGATAAAGAAAGAGAGAAAGAATTAGATAAAGAGAAAGAAAGAACGATTGAAAAAGAAAGAGAAAGCGATAGTTATATTAACAGAGAGAGAGAGAGACAGAGAGAGAGAGAGGGGGGGAGAGAGAAAGAGTTTAGTGGTTAAATAAATACGAAATATAGATAGAGAAAGAGAGAAAAAGAGTTAGATAAAGAGAAAGAAAGAACGATTGAAAAAGAGAGAGAAAGCGATAGTTATATCGACAGAGAGAGAGAGAGAGAGAGAGAGAGAGAAAGAGAGATAGATAGATAGATAGATAGATAGAGAGACAGACAGACAGACAGACAGAGAGAGAGAGAGAGAGAGAGAGAGAGAGAGAAAGAGAGAGTGAAAAGAGAGTTTAGTGGTTAAATAAATACGAGATATAGATAGATAGAAATAAATTAGATAAAGAGAAAGAAAGAACGACTGAAAGAGAGAGAGAGAGAGAGAGAGATAGATAGATGGATAGATAGAGAGAGAGAGAGAGAGAGAATGAGAGAGAAAAGAGAGTTTAGTGGTTAAATAAATACGAGATATAGATAGATAGAAATAATTAGATAAAGAGAAAGAAAGAACGAACGACTGACAGAGAGAGAGAGATAGATAGATAGAGAGAGAAAGAGAGACAGAGAGAGAGAATGAGAGAGAGAGAGAGAGTTTAGTGGTTAAATAAATCCGAGATATAGATAGATAGAAATAATTAAATAAAGAGAAAGAAAGAACGACTGAAAGAGAGAGAGAGAGAGAAAGAGATAGATAGATAGATAGATAGATAGAGAGACAGAGAGAGATAATGAGAGAGAGAGAGAGAGAGAGTTTAGTGGTTTGTTAAATAAATAAAATACCATTCTTTGCTCGATTCCAGAACTTCAGTTTGAAATAAACGAACGGAATATTCCGAATTAAAAGTTCGGAATTAGTTTTTTTTTTATTCATTCATTTAAATTTCATTCATTTAAATTTCATTCACTGAATTTCATTCGTTGTGTCTAAATTGAAGAACTCATTCTCTTTTTTTTTTTTGAAGAAGAAACGAAAAAGAAAAGAAAACGATAGAGAAGAAATACAAGAATAATTGTCCACGACATGTTTTATTTATATTTTGACGGGCGACCATTTCGGGTTGTCGTATTATTTTGGTTCCTACTTTTTGGTAGGGGGTTCTTTTTTATGGGACCCCCAGCGAATGCGGCCCCCGAAAAAGAAATTGGAGGTAAGTGTAAAAAAAAAAAAAAAAAAAAAAAAATTCTATACAAAGTTTTCAATAATAATAATAATAATATAAGACAAACTATCAAAAACTGTTGTAGACGAGAAACTGCATCAAGATGGTGATCTCTAATGTTCCATAAAAAAAACAAACATACCTTCTTTTTTAAAAATGTCTTTGATTTCCATCCATTTCATTTCATATGGAATATTGCAGACATAAACCCTTTTGGAGTTAACTGTAATTCTTCGCCGTCTTGGGGATTTCGAACGAGATCTTGATCTCACAGGAGACCGTGATCTTGATCGAGAAGTTGACCTGAAACAAAGTTTAATTTGATTTTAGAAAATTTTTTTAATGAATTATGGAGGATAAAAATATAGGCATTTATGAAAGATTAAGACATGTTTGTGTTCAAACACCCTCAGATGATTTAAAGATCAAAAAACATAAAATACTTGTTGCAGATCAAGTCTTTTGAAATCTTTTAAGAAATTTAAATGCATATATTAGTGTGAAATAAAGGATTCCTAAAATGTAGGAGAACTGTTATGAATAGAAAATGGATTTTAAGACATTGAGTATCTGAGTTTGAGGGGGTTTAACGACCTATCAACCATTTCGTTGAGTATCTGAAGAGGAAGTAGGACAATAATTACTAATAATCATTTCTGTGAAAGTTTCAAATGATAACATGAAAATAGCAGTAATAAAGATGATAGGACAAGTCTAAAATCCTCAAACTTCATTAAGGATAAACTAAAATAATCTTAACCAAGTACAAAAAAATTTCTGAAAATTCTTTTTATTGTAAAAAGTGAATATCTTGTGATAATTGAAAAGAATTGGAAATCTGAATATTTAGGAAGATGTTTTAAAAAACTAAAATGGCCTAAATTCAATTTATTTTAAATCAATGATTCTGCTTCTGTTAAAAAAAAAAGTTTGAATAAAAATTTTCTTGCTTTAATTGTTGATTTTATTAGGATACTAGAACACCCATGATCTGTTGGGTCAAATATTTAACCTAATATTTACTTGTTGACACAACCTATAAAGATTTGAATTTTAAAATAACTTTTTATATGCTAATTTTACTTCACATTTTATTTTAATACCTTAATAATTTTTGTTTTTAGATTGTTGCGCCTGAGAAATTTTTATCTACACTTAACGTGACTAAAACATGCATTTAATCACGAGGACCTATTATCACTACAACACTTTATCACCAGATAGGCGTTTCCAATTAAAAAAAAAAAATTCTTGGAAAGCATGATTAAATGTGTGTGACTCAATTTTTTATGTGAATAAATTTGGGATTAATGGTCGAGTGAATGGTAGGTGACCAAAGGAGTGAATGTTTTTTCCTTATTTAACTTTTTATAATTTTACTGAAAACAAAAAATATTGGATAAATCAACAATTTGTAAATTAAAGCCAACTTTTTTTTTTTTAATAACTTGTTGCAATTCCTATTTGTATAAAAATTAAGAGCATACAATAGCAATAATCTAATGTAAAGGAACACCAATTGAAAATAATCTTAAAATAAAAAAATTCTGTGAAATGAACCCCGTCCTCATCGAAGTAGAATGAAATATTTTTCTTTTAATAACTTAGACGTGCATTTTTTGGAGCTTATTTGTTTTTCTTGAAGTAGGTTTAATTTCCCACAATGTTTAAACCTTTAAGGATAATAAAAAATTCTACTGGTATTTAGGATTTTAGTTTAAAGGGTTTTTCAAGTTTTAAAATTTGAAAGGAATTAAAATCTTTCTTCTTGAAATAGTAATTGATCAAAATCAAAATATTGTGCACAATTTAAAAGTGACTAAGTTTAAGGTGGCCCACAACATGCTCATAATTCAAGTTTGCACTGAAAAATATATTGATTTTTAGTGCAAAGTAAATTTTTTTTTTTATAAAAACACTTAAATTTAAAAATTGTTTCAATATGAAGATAAAAGATTTTGTTTGAAATTTTAACTCATTGCCTTTGTAATTTATGTGAAGAGTAGAAGTTCTTCATTGCAATATTTCGTAAGAAAAGCTTGTATAAAAACCCATTCTCTCTTTACATTTTAATCTCTCCATTTTTTTTTTTTTTATTAATTGGATACTAAACTTTTCTGATTATATAACAAAAGCAAATTAGGAGTTTTTTGGTGGTGGGCACGTTGGGACTCTCAGTTTTTAATACAATATCCTTGTAAATCAATATAGGGTCTTTAGATTTTTACTCAATGAGACTGTACGTTAAATAACTAGTTGAATATGAATTTAAGTATATATACATACATAAACAATTTTGGAATAGATTTCATAGAAACATTGTATTAGCAACTGAGCAGAAAACCTTTAGATATGAATTTTTTTTCTTTAAATATTTGAGAGTTTAGTGTTAAGTCAATAATAAAAACAGGGAGGCATGAATTGTTGGTAGACATTCAACGAAAACAAGAAACTAGTTTTTAATGTGATTACCCTTTTAAAACTAATTAAAATATTTTTTGTTCAATGTATTTTGTAAATTAAAAGATATTTGAACTGTAATAATGTAAAAACATATTTAATATTGAAATAAAGTACTCTTTAAAACTTATTTCTTAGATAACCAAAACTAGTTTCTGTTTAAGAAAGTATAATCCATTTCCCTTTGAAGTGCCTGCCCAAAGTGTGTGCATATTTGGTTAAGGTTATGACCCTTACAGTAAATGGTAGCAGACTGTAACAATTCCTTCTCCCCCAATTTAATACTCTGGTTTAAATCTAATTTCATAAATAAACATGTACATTTTACTATTTTGTTTAATGATTGGAAACACAAACAATATGCGTTAGAGTTTTTTTAAACTAAAATTCATAATTATGTACACTACTCCTCTAAGCATCACAAAAGTTTAGATCCCCCAAACGATGAAAAAAAAAAAAAAAAAAAAAAACTTTACATTTATTCTTAATATATAAAAAAAAAACAGGAATTAATAACTATACATAAAAAAAAAATTCACTATTTATTCATTTTTAAAACTTCTTTATAATTCCAAAAACTAACAAACCCCAAAACAAGTGAAGAAGCAAGCATGCATCTTATGTTTCCCCGTCAGTGCACAGTGAATGGAGCATAAAATCCCCCAAACACATATTTCGGACAGAAACGTTAAATTTTGTCACGTTTAGAAATACTGAATTTACACTTGGGACAATTTCCTTCACATTTTGGAAAAAATCATTAAAATTATTAATAAACAAAATTGTAAAAATTTAAATACTAAGAGAAATCTGTTCTAAAAAATTAAATTGAGGTAGAGAAGTTTTGTATTGAAATGCTACTGTTTATGAGGTCATGACCTTTCAAGAAATTTAATTTCTGGTTTTTAAAGATTAAGTTTATCTAAGAGTTCAGAGATTATCACCCGGAAAATGTCAGGCCTTTTAGCTAATATTCAATAAACATTAAATTATTTTAAAAGTTTATTAGTTCTTGAATTAAATAAAAATCATTGAATAATTGAGTTAAAGGCTTATTATAGTTGAGGAGATTAAATATTTCCTTATTTCACAGAATAATTAAAATACAAATGCAAGTTATGACTTTTTTAAAGAAAATCTTTTCGTTCAAGTTACGAGAATTTCATGATTTAAAAAAAAATGTATTTTTCAATAAAATTTATTGTTAAATTTAGAAGGAGTAGAGCAAAAACGATTATTAAGTAAGTTTAATTTAAAACCTTCATTTTTATTAAGTTCTTTCCTTTTGCCAAAAAGAAACTAAAATTTTTCTTTATAACAAATATTGTTTAAACAATGTTAGAAATTATTATATTTGTTTATAAAAAATAATTTGGTTAATTTATGTTTTTTTTCCGATTAAACGGTGAAGTTTCAGAGGAATGCCAGATTATTGAAAGAAAATTGAACTAATTGAAATGTTAAATAACAATGTCACATTTCAATATTTTTCGATAAAAAAAAAAAAAAAAACTTAGATCGAACCCGGATCTTCTCCATAAAAAAAAAAATCATAACACGTTTAAGATTTAAACGCGTAGCAAAAAAGTTCCATTTAATTGTGAGGGAAAAAATACTTCAGTGTTGTTTCATCTTAGTTTTCAAGAAGGAACAAAACATAGCCACTTTCTTTTAAAAAACTGAAATTAATTTTTACGATTTTTTAAATGTATATATTAATTAAATGCACTTATCTAATTACCCCCCTCCCAATACAAATAAAGTTAAGTGGTTGTTGTTCTCATCAAATGGAAAGGGGACAATAATGGGGAAAATTATCATGCTTCTTTATAACAAGGATTTCGATAGAAACTTTGGAAAAAGATTTTTAAAATGTTTTAAATTAAATTCTGTCAAGTTCAATAAAAAAAGTAATAACAATAAGATGAACGGACTAAAAGTCACTTTCAATGAAATTCAATTAAAAAAACAAAACAAAACTGGGATCCAAATAAAGCAAGATGACCATCAAGCTAACCTCCACAAGCAACACCGGAAAGAAAAAAAAGCAACAGCAAGGCGTGTGTGGTCGTGTGTCGTCGGCAATGAAAATGAAGGAACCAACGGGGCAGGGAGAAAAAAGTTTTACTCCTTTCCATTTGTCCCCCCCAAAAAAAACAAAAAACTGGCGATGGTTGTTTGGATCAAAATAAATCTTTTTAAAAACTAAATCAAAACAACCAACATTCAATTAATAGAAGAGAAGGAAGGAGAGAGAGCGAATTGAAATCCATTTTCAAATAGTTATTAATTAATTAAAGTTTATTAACGCTTTGAACCCTGACTCTGCAAAATTATCAACTCCAGTCACTCACTCAGATGTGTTCTATCAAACAACTATATTAGGTAGAAAATATCGGAGTGTTTGTTTTTGCCTTAAGTCACTAGGGCCAATAAATTGGCCCTGTAGGATCGAAAATGTTAAAAACTGAAAGACTAGGGTTCCAATGAAAAAAAAAATCCTGCCTGCATCTGAGCTCAGTTTCTAAAATAACAAAATGTTGATTGGAAAGGAAATCTAAAAGAAAAAAAAAAGCCATCAAAACATTTCTAGGCGATTTAGATTTAAGGGTCTTTTTACGAGGATTACAAAAAAAAGTCTTGAAACAACTAAAACCGTGACGAGAGAGAGAGATTTTGTACCAAACGAACACCTGTAAATGAAATTGATATTTTAAAAAAATTCTGATCAAATAATTTGTTTTAGTTTTTATTTCGAAGGATCCCCCCTCTTTTAGTTTCGTATTTTAAAAAAACTGAGATTTGTTGCGTTACGGTGTTTTTGGTTGCGATAAAAAAATCAATCTAATAATGATTTTCTTAATTTGATAATTTTTTATTTCTATTTTAGGGAAGAGATAAATTATTCTACTGTTTTGAACCACATTTGATAAAACGTGACTCTCTTAAATCATAAACAAGACCGAGAAGATGAATCCTTTTTTTAGAACCTCGTGGTGCCAAGAAGGAAGAGACAGGCAACAAATTACCTCCTTCTACCCAAACGCTTTGTTTCTTTTAATTAGTTAATTCTATATGTAAACATATATAACATTTCAGAACCTAAGATGAGCAGGGAGGGCAAGGGCACTTAGTCACAAAGGCACCTTTAAGTTTATTAAAAAAAAAAGAAAAAAAAAAAAGCCGAAAACGATAAAGTGTGAGAAAAGAACATGTGTAGACAAGTTAAGTTACTTCTGGTTTGACTAGTTCTTCCTTCTGAGCCGGCTTAAAAAATAATCGTCATTTCATGCATGAACATTAATTATTAGGTCGGTTGGTCGCCACGTGAGAAACTCAAAGTAGAAAGAGAAGGAAAAAAAGGGGCCTATTTGAAAAAGAACCTAATTATTAATGGCGCGAAATCAGATTTGGGTTAGCAACAAATTTATCATTTAATTCCCTTTCTTTAATCAAAAGGATTTAAAAAAAATAATCCGTTGAGTAAGAGCTTTTGAAAAAAAACCTTATACAAGTTTTCAAATGAGAACTTTTCAAGTGTTTTTGTTCGCTTTCTTTCTAGAAAGAAAGGAGGAAGGGAAAGACGACACAGGCCAGGCTGCTGACTGCCTCAGCTTCCACTTACATTGTAATAATTTAGTCAAGAAAAGGAGAAAAAAAAAAGGGACAATGCGAACAGTGACAATAGGGTTGATCTATAATTAACAATACAAATAGAAATTATCAAGAAAAACTTTAAAAAGGAGGAAGGAATTTCAAGAAAACAATTAGAAAAAAAAGTCTGAATAATAATAAAAAAAATATTCTTAAAAGATTGTAAATAAAGTGTAAAATGAAATGAACTTTGATTTCATCAAGGGGGAACTAGGTGAATCTTAAAGATTTTTGAATGAATAAAGTTAACGAAATTAATTAAAATACCCACATCGTCCTCTTTTTATTCTAAATGCTCCAAATTTTATGGGAAAAAAAACCCCAGGATTGCATAAACAATCGATTAATTTTGGGAGAGTTAAATTTTCAAACGAAAAACTGTCAAACAAACGGACAGGACCCAACCGCATGCGTTTGGCCATCATTTTATTTTATCTTTCAAAGTAACTTAACATTTCCAAAAGGAAGTTCAATCAGGCAGGTGCTTGTTTTCATTTCAATCTAAATATTTTCTGTAAATTTAAAGTGATTTTTTTTCCTTTTAAATTCCACTATAAAAAGCCGACAAGTTCCAAACGTTTGGTTTAAGTTTAAATATTAAGAAACCCATTAAATAATTTATTTAAAATTAAATGGAATGAAGATGCCACAACGACATCTTGAGAAAGTTTAAATTATTTACCGTTATAAGCAGCAAGATTTAAATAGAAAGCAAAAAATTATTCACCCTTTCCCTTCCGGTATTTATTTAAATTAGAAAATATAAATTGGATAAAATCTAGGAAAGTGCGAATATAAATCAGAAATGGAGAAAGAAAGTTTATAAAAAAAAAGAAGAGAAAAACTGATTATAAAGGAAAAAAAAAAGTCTTTGGTTTTCCAATAAAACTTCTTCGTTGGTTGAACGACGACGACGACAATAACGACTTTTTATTAAAAGTTTCACAACTAAAATAATAAAAAAACGTGAACATACTAAACTCGGAAACGACATATTTACTCGCTTGATTCTTTATTTTTTATTTTGTAGAAACAATTGAAAAAGACAAAAAAAAATCTTTTTGGCGTCCATGTTGAAAAAACAAAAAGAAAAACTAAGACACCAAAACATTCAATTTTTTTTGAAATTTTTTATTTTATTTTAAAATAATTAAGGATCCAAAATAAATCTTTAATAAATTTAATTAAAGTCGTGTTTACATCGTTAGAAGTAAATACGAATAGTTTCAAAGAAAATACAACTGCGCAACACAAGAGAGAAAAAAATCGAAGAAAAACTAAAAAAAAAGATAAGAAAAAAAATGGAGAAAGAAAGAAAATCACAGCGCGTCGTTGGTCACAAAGACGGGGACCAAAAAAAAGTTCCTACGAGAAAAAAAATAATCCATAAAAAAAAACAAGACCAAAAATTTAAAAAAAAATTTTTTTTTTAAATAAAGAAACTATTTATTTATGTAAATATCTGGATAAGTAAATAAAAAAAAGAGTAGAAACGAACTCTTATTTAGCGGCCGCTTGGTTTCGTACTAATACGTCAGCCATTGAATGTGTGTGCGGTTCGGTTAAAAAAGAGGACGAAAGGCCGGACAAAAAGACGAACGACTGTTGTTGAATGTCCATCCACAAAGAAACAGGCTTTATTTAAAGTCCAACGACTCAACACCTTAACCTTTTCAACCCTAAGGGACCGATATATCGGCCTTAGTAACCAAAATCAAAAAATGACACTGATATATCGACCATAATATGGTAATTTAATAGAACGGATCTGAGTGACTATTTGGTAATATTGCTAAGTCGGAGGTTGAAATATCGTTTATGGTCTTTTGCTGTAAGTCGCCAGGGCCGATATATCGGTTCTTTGGGATTAACTTTAATTGGGGTCAAGATTTAAGACCATCATATAAGAGGAAGGGATTTTTGGACATCAATAAAA
This sequence comes from Idiosepius hallami, assembly GCA_034780655.1. NCBI lineage: Eukaryota > Metazoa > Mollusca > Cephalopoda > Idiosepiidae > Idiosepius > Idiosepius hallami. The sequence continues at coordinate 7,810 of JAUZSX010000025.1, read as the reverse complement.
CCACTTAATCTTACAATTTAAATTTGAAGCCCACTTTTAAATTATTTCTGGGTTAAATACGATAAAGAAGCTGAGAATATGAGATGATGGCTTTAGGTGGTTGGTTAGAGGCATTTTAAAAAATAAAAATAATTCTGTTTCTTTCTTGCTTAATATTTCCATACGGCGGTTGTTGGAGGGTTTTTTTTTATTTAAAATTTTTTTATTAATAATTATCCAACACAATGTAAACTTTTAAAAACGTTTAAGATTCACAAGACGAAAAAATAAAACCCATGTTGGTTGGTCGATTTGAGAGCAGATAATTTTTATTATTAAAATAAACCAAGAAAAACTGAAACTTTTAATGAAACCAAATCCTTGCGTGTAAACGCCATAGAAACAAAACACACCCTCTATCTACCCTTTTACAACAAAAAAACCCTTATTTTTTACATATTTAATTATATACACATATAAACCCTTCAAATATCGACTTAGGTAAATATAGTAAAAGACTTTTGCTTACCTGTAACGGTTATTTTCCGCATTCGGCGAACTGGCCCTTGAATTTTTGTCACTTTTTTCGCAGTCCGACATTTCTGCTGTTTGTCGCTACAACCGCTGCGTCGTGTGTTGTACGTGCTTCCCGCTACTAGAGTAGTAGTGAGAGGAGGAGTGACAAAGCGAGGGGAGAGAAGAATGGAAAAGAAACAAAGGGGAGTGGTTGCTTTTATATAAGGGAGGGAAAACAGCGCCGTCTAGTTGATATAGAGAGGAAGTAGAGAGACAAGAGGGAGACCACTTAAAAAGAAAGGCTAAGGGAAATATACGAAGTGTGAGGTGAAAGTGGCGAAGCAGGAAAGAAAGGGACAGAATATAAAAGATAAAAAGGGATTATTTAAAGTGAGAAAAAAAGAGTAATAATATAAAGAATGAATAAGTAAAAGAAAGGGATAGAGAAAACAATAGCGATGAAGGCGGAAGAAGGACAATGGTTTTTTTTTAAAAAAGAGAGGGGTGATAGAAAAAGAAATAACATTAAAGCTTCGCAGGGAATGACAAAAAAAGTACTTTTAATTTTAATGAATATTTTTTAAAAAAAAATGACACGTTTTTTTATGTTAAAGCATTTAATATTTCTGAAAAAATTATTTTGAAGCTAAAGTCTTAAATATAATAGAGAACGAGGGCGCCATCTGTCGTTCGATTTTTGAAAATGGTTGGAAATTTGTTGGCTAGACAAGGGCAGATAAGTGAGGTTTGACTAATAATGCTTTAAATTGATTGGTTCGTTTGTTTTTAAGGTTTGGGACAAACCATGGGAACAACATTTAAAAGATTTTCACTAACAATGTCTTTTTTTTTTCTCTTTTACTTTTTATACTTCTTTGTTTGTAAATATTACTTTAGATTGCCGGAAGATAGTTTTGAAATATTTTCCCACCATGGATTTAAAAAAAGATAAAAACAATCTTTAAATTGTTTTTCCCCCTTCTTTTTCCACCAAAAACTATTTCAAGATAACTAATTTAATCCTTTGAACCCCGATTTATCAAAATTACCAAGTAGTCACTCAGCCGTTGAACATATTAACTCTTTGAACCTTGACTTATCAAAATTACCAAATAGTCACCCAGCCGTTATTAGAGGAACATATTAACCCTTTGAACCTTGACTTATCAAAATTACCAAGTAGTCAATCAGCCGTTAGAGTCAAAATATTGGTGTGCCTTTGCCTTTTTTGGCTTAAATCATCATGGCCGATATATCGGCCTCTTACTGTCCAAAGTGTTAATTCCCATTGGGAAGAATAAAATAAAATAAGTTACGTAATATTTTATAATTTTTATAAAAGAAGGAAAATAATTTAATGTTTTTTGGTGTTTTGTTTGCACTTTTGTTGGTTGTGTTTTTAGAGAAACCTTAATAGTTTTTTATTTTTTTTAATTTTCGTTTTGTTTTTTAAATTTGTTCTTTTCTTTAATGCTAATAGGTTACATTGTTTTTGTTAAATTTGTTTTATCATTTTTAGACCCGGTGCAATTTTTAGAAGGGACAACATTTCATGCTATCACCGGCAAATCAGTTCTAATGGGCCCAACTCTAAACAAATATCTTTAAATTAAATATTTCATCATTACCGCACACGGTGTAATCTCATTTACATTAATCGTCGTCTGCGGCGTGCGGCGCTCACTCATGTCCAAGTATCGGGTCTCTTGTCTCCTCTTTTTGAGGATGCCTATCTTGTGGCTTTAAGGCCCAATATCAGTGGTGGGTGGAAGTGTACTATCGGGAGCAGCAGTATTTGCAAAGGAGTGTAGTTTTTAGTTTACTCTTACAAAATTTTTTTTTTTCCATAAAAAATGGTCTATTCATTTTTTTAGATAAATAAATCAAATATTTATTTAGTAAAAAAATCTTTTTTTTTTTAGTGGGGGGCAGTCATTTTTGTTTTATATACATTTTGGAACCTTTTTTTGATTAATTTTACATACCCACCCCTCCAAAAAAAAAAAAAAAAATACAACCTAAAACCCTTAAAAATAAAATTGAAAGTTAAAAAAAAATAAACTAAATTTAAAAACTGATAAGCAATTTTAGAAGCCAAAAATATTCTCCCTTGAAAATTCTTCTTCTTCACACCTGATGCTAACTTCTTCAGAACCAACAGATTAATTCTAAAAGAGGAAAAAACAAAAAACGAACAAAAAAAAAACCCTCTGATATATCGCTGGTGAGCAGTGGCAGTGTTGCTGCCTGCAGTGAGTACTGCACTGTACAGTGTTGTTGCACACTGCATTCATTCTCCAATGTGCTTGCTTGTGTGAGTTTCATCTTCTTAGCAATTAAAAGTAGCGTTGTCAAGGTTATGGCTTGTTACAATGATGACGAATAATTTGATCTTCTCTTTTTCCCTTCCATTAGGAATAAAAAAAAAAACATTAAAACAAAAAACAAAAAAAAGAAAAGAAAAGCAAATAAGGGTATGATGAATCTTTAAGAATTCATTAATTCAATTTTCTGTTTTCTCACAAAAAACGCACACGGTACGTCACTTCCTCATTTGTTGTTCGTTTAATAGCTGGCTTAAAAATCTTGCAAAAAACAAAATTGATCTAAAAGAAAAAATCAAACAAGAAATTTAGAAAATACAATAAAAGGGCAGGAGGCACTCATTGCCGAGCTTTCAAGAGAGTTAATTAAAAATATGTGAGAAAAAATTAGCTTGAATTTATATTATAATGGGTTTAACAAACAAAATTTAAAACATGCCACACATTTAACAAACAAAAATTTTTTTAAAAATTTAAAAATTAAAGTTAATAATTAAAAAAATGCCTCAAAATTGAAAAAATGCCACAAAATTAAAAAAATGCCACAAAATTAAAAAAATGACACACTGTAAGATCTGACCAAAAGAGAAAAAAAAAACCCAAATGTTTCTGTAGTCCAGTCACATTAGGAGAAATAAATGAAAAAATTTATAACAAGCTGAAAATTGGTACATAACTTCTTTAGACCCTTAGCAATAACATATTAAAA
>JAUZSX010000024.1:1106700-1129481 GCA_034780655.1 Idiosepius hallami | reverse complement strand
TAAAAAGCCTGGGTAAGAGCATATAAAAATGGCCTTGTGCCAAACTTGGGTTGGTGCTCACCAAGTAAATATAATATCAAACACCCATTCAGCAAAGTTGGAGCATTGGTAAAAACTTGGGCTCTGGAATCATAGTACACTAGTTCAAATCCCAGTCAAAACCATTGCATTCACTTTTAGCTGGCTGGGGCAGATTGGGCTTGTTAACTAAGGAGAGCAGCTCATCGAGGTGAAGGGTAACATTGAATGTAAAAAGCCTGGATAAGAGCACATAATAAAGGTGGCGAGGTGGAGCATTGGTAAAAGCTTGGACTATGGAATCATATTATGAGAGTTAAATCCCAGTGAAAACTATTGCATCTACCTTAAGCTGCCTCAGGCAGATGGAACTCATTAACCTGAGGGAGTATCCCATCTAGGTGAAAGGGCAACACTGATTTTAACAGCCCATAAAAATTTCCCCATGTTGAAGGTTGAGCATAGAGCTAGCAACTCTTTCTCATAAAACAAAGAACTACGGAAACAGCAAAAATACAAATTTGCTGCCCAATGCATCACTAAGTATAATGGTTGATGGAAAGAACACGTAAAAATGGCCTTGTGCCAAACTTGTGTTGGTGTTCACCAAGTAAATATGATATCAAACATTCCATAACATACCAGATAGTTCAGTTGAAACAAATATAAAAAGAAGATATTTTTAAAGCAGAACTTATCAATCCAACAAAGATGAATGACCCTGAGGTCAAGCCTGTACACTAAGATTGGACAGGAGCAAATGGCAGAATTTTTTATCAACAAACACTCCCAATGACACTAAGCAAAACTAGGGAAAACAAAAGTGTGCCTTTACACATGCTATCAGCTGAGTTTTTTTGTTTGTTTATTTAGTGTTTAACAGCATATCAACCTTTTTAGGTTATTTTAATGCCTTAACAATTACTTTACATATACATTATTTCTATGCACACATAGTTTTTTGATAACACAAGCTGCACTATTTAGTCCGTAGCTGGAGGGAAGATGGGGATTTATACCCTTCCCAAGGATATTAGTCAACATGGCAATGTAGATGGAACAACTTGGATTCGAACCCGCATACTACGGTTCCGAAGTCCGATTGTCAATTCACTGGGCCACGCCGGCCGCCCCCTATCAGCTGAGTGAAAATAAATAAAACGGCATTTAGTTTCTTCCAAATTTTGTGTTTAAGTCTGATTTTCTTTGCAAATTAAATTATTTTAGTTCATCAAAACAACGTGAACATTTTTGGTCCTATAGTACAATATGACCCAATAAATAAGCAGAGTTGAATTTGTCAACGATTGAAATTAGATAAAAATATCACAGCCTTTAATTCTAATTAATAAGAGTAGAAATCTTGTTATCATAATTACACATCAAAAATAATGAAAATAAAACACTGGATTATTTTTCATACTATTTTGATTATTGATTAGATTATCAATCAAAAAAGGGCAAAAAATAATTCACTGGTTTTAATTCTAACAGATTCAATAATTAAAAAAGATCAGATTAAATTCTTTGGTTGACTCACTTGAAAATAAATCAGATTTGATCGACAAAATTTTCTCTTTTTCAGATTGTTGGATAACATCTGTTTTATTATAAAGGCAATATTAAGTTCCAATCTACACAGAATTAAAACTATAACCCGAACACATAGGATTCAGTTTTAATGCAGAAGTATCGCAAGTATTACCTTTGAGAATAATTAAAATATTTTCAATTAACACCAGTTTTAAGGTTTGAAATGAATGCAGCACAAAACTGCAATTTCATTTTTAGAAGATTAAGAAAAAATTGTAAAATATATTTAAATACTAAGGTTTATGCTCATTCAAGTTAACAGGTTTTATTTCACAAAAGTTAATAAAATAGTCTAAATGAAGAAATGGACTAGAGTGAATCAAATAGAAGGCAAAAGAAATGAGAATATACAGTGCCATGCTTAGCCACCTTGTTGCCCTTTCACAGAATGTGTCTTGCGGCCCCCTTTTCCCATAAAAGGTAAGTTACCCCCCAACATACTGGAGCCTTCGATCAAAGACCATATATACAAACATATACAAATATATATATATATTAATAGAAAGAAAGAGAGATGGAATGACAGGTGTATATTTCAAGTGTGATAATGATTTTCTAGTTAATTCAAATAATTAATTAGGTTATTTTTTTAATTACTAAAGATCTGTGAAGCCAAGGAGCTTTGCGGCCCCTATGGAGATTGCGTCCCCTCCTGCAATTGCGGGGTCTATGGGGCCCTAAGCATGGCCATGAGAATATATTTTAACAAAGAAACCAGTCTCAATATCTTTTCTTGATCTGATCAATATCTCTCCTAACATTTTTTCATTATTTATTGAACATACCAGGATGGCCATCAGGGGAAAGTGCTGCAACACTCACCCTGTAAAAATCTTTTGAAATTTGGTTGAAAAATGACTTAGCAGTTAAGCTGCAAAGCAGTTAAAAAACTAACACTAAAACATATATATATATTCAAACACTATCGTGTTTGAATGATAAGGAAGACCTCATCTAACAATGTTTTTTTAAACGTGTAATAAACCATAACTTTTTAAACAATTCTCAGTTTGGAAAAAAATTAGGAGGTAATAATACTTTTTCTTTAAATTAAATTTTAAAACTTGGAAAGTTATCCTTCTATAATAAAGAAACCTAACTCTGTTTCATTTAATTTATGTACAAGGACAGACTTGTCTGATTAAATTGGATTTTACTAATTATTGTCATAATTAGATAAGTATTTTAGGATTATAATTTTGTAAATTAATGATTGAAATAACAATATTAAAAAAGCTCATGTCATTTGTCAAAAATAGTTAGGAAAAAAAAATAATTTGGTACACAAAATAGAGAAAATATGTATTAAAAAAAAACAATGGTTTTCAACATTGGTGGGCCAGTCTAGTATTGTATGCAAATTATGTGATCTGAATTTTTTTTTTAAGTAACTATTGTGGTTTCCTTTTCTGAAGAGATCTACATATAAACAGGATGTTTTTTTTTTTAAATAACTACTGTGGTTTCATTTTTGAAGAGATACAGGGTGTAGGGTCTCATACAACAACAACAATTCTGATTTTTTATATTATAATAGATAAAACCATTTCTGTTTGTTTATATATGGCTTGATGGCTCCAATTCTATACCTGCAAGTAGTTTGGTTGCTTTTTCTTGTAAATGAATCAAACATAAAAAAAAGGAAATCTACTATTTAGATTTTCCCATTAATTAGTCAAAAACTATCTATCTATTTATCTATCTATCTATCTATTTATTCAATTCTATCTATCTATATATCTATCTATCTGCATGAATTTCAAATCTAATTTTTATAGATGAATTAATTTTATAATCAATTAATGATAATAACTTTCTCAGGAGATAATTATTCTTTTGATATTCTTTTTTGTCCAAATTCATATTTCTATTCATCAACCTTTACACCCAGTGGTGCGTTTGGCAGCAAATTTGTTTTTGCTGTTTCTGTAGCATACTTGTTTTTACAAGAAAGAGTAGCTAGCCCTATGCTCAACCCCCAAACTGGAGGAGCTTTTTTGGGCTTTAGAAATCAGTGTTGTACTTCACCTAGATGAGACTCTCCCAAGTTAATAAGACTCCTCTGCCCGAGGCAGCTAAAAGTAGATGCAATGGTTTTGACCGGAATTTGAACTTGCGTAATAAGGTTCCATAGTCAAAGCTTTTACCAATGCTTCACCTCGCTGCCCTCATATTTCGATAAAAAAGGAATTGTATTTGTGATGTTAAAGCGCTTTTTAGGCAATGCAGATCAAAAATGTAGACAAGTTAGGAAAAACACAGTAATCTCTGGGGGTCAAGATCCAAAAATATCCTCCAGCTAATGGAAAAAACATCTGCTAGCAATCAAGACAAAAATTGCTGATTACTAATTAATTGCTATAACCTCTCTCTCTTTGGAATTTGGAAAGAGAGTGTGTTGTAGGTATTGTATAAGTGTACAAGACATTAATTATCTGTACTGACAACACTTACATTTTGGACATGTCATATATAAGTGTAGACACAGAGTCAACAGCCGTCGGCGACTACCAGTTTCTCGCTCACACGGTCAAGTGATAAGGTTGGTTAAATTTACAGTTAGAGTGCTCAATATCAGTGATAGAGTGTGTATATTAGTTAAGTGTAGACATGGAGTCAACACTGTAGAGTAAGATTGGTAATATTTATAGTTAGAGTGTTCAATAGGGCATGTATATTAGTAAAGTGTAGACACAGAGTCAACGGCCTTCAGTAACTGTTAACTTGATTAAAAACAATGGAAAAAGAATTATCTTATTCTGCTTTTAAAATAAAATTCAGGGTTTTATCTTCTTGGAAAAACAAATTGTTCAGAAATAATGGGTTTAACCAGATTTTAATTAACTTAAAAAAAAACAGCAACAGCTTTTGCCAGTCACTATGATAAACGTATACTTCTGTATAATTTAGCTTGACATAAAGAATTATGAAGATAGATGAAATTGTACTCTTGTATCAAATAAGAAATAGGAATCTTTGACAAAATATGAAAGATTATAACAAAGTAAAAGAAAATAATAAGTCAAATTGGCACAAACATTTCTTATTGAAATCTAAGCCTGCAATTTTGGCAGAATATTTCTTCTCTAAAATAGCAGAATCTGATTGCCAAAATATCACAGAAATAATAATTACTTTTTAATGCAAAAAGAAATTAAATTAGCCATTGAAGAAAATTTATCAAAATAGATCTTTTATCTCTTTTTATTATTATTATGTTATAGTTAAGGTTAGTAGTTCTTAACTTGGGCTCACATGGGCTCTATTTAGCAGTCGATGTAATATTTTTGAGTCTTCACAAGCAAAACACAATAAATTTACTTAAAGCGGACAGATAGCCTCTAACCCTTGCATGATTGGTAGAGAAGGGTTAAAGGCCAAGTGGTTAAATGTCTAGTGATTATATGTCCATGATAAAATGCCAGGAGATGAAGTGTCAGTAAACCAAAATTTGGGGTTTATTCTTTTTAATCAAATAAAAAGAAAATTAATAAGATTTGGCGTTTATTATTTAATTTAATCAAAAACAAATAAAATTTGGGTTATTTTACTAACATTATTTTTTCAACCAAAACCTAACAGGGCTCAACAGAGAAATTTAATTTTTGTTGACTTTTGACTATTAAATATTTCCATTTACTAGCCAAATAGAAAATTGACTAGCCAAACTAATATAATGTTATTTCACTAAACCAATAATTTTTGTTTTGTTTACTTGAATTAAGCTACAGACAAAATTTATAGCAAGAAATTCAGCATGCCTGGTTATAAGGTTATCCTAATGTTATTATTTTTTTTTTAAATTCAAAAGAAGCAACTACTGTCAAAGTTTTAGGAAATTATATCATATGATCAATTTCATTTTAGTTTTAGAGATAATTCTTTAAAAAGTTTTGTTTAAAAAAGAAAAAATTAACAATTAACCTTTTATTGTTTAAATAATTGTCTTTGCTCTTTTATTTTAAGAAAATAAGTTGAAAAGAATTTTTCATTCCCTAATGAAAGAGTTTTCTGTGAAAAAATAAAAAAGGCGAAAAAAAGATAAGCGAATTTTTATCTTTGGTCGCCAACTGGAAAAATCACCCGCAAATATGAGTTAATTACTCACAAAATAGAGCCCTGCATCAAAAAATTTTTTTCCTAAAAAATTGAAAAAAGTCTGAATATGGAGAGGAAACTTATAAAAATTCTAGAAGTGATGGTGACACCAAGAATTGCAATCAAACTTTTTAGAGATGAATTTCCACTTTAAAATTTTTCTGCCTCGTTTCCTCAAAACTCATAATAAAAATAAAAGGCAATGATTTAAGTTTCTTTTGTGACCTGCAATCATTTAAAAATTTTGTGGTGGAAATTATTCTTATCATTTATGGAAGACAGCATTTGCAGAAATTGATTCAATGCCAAAAGTAGTTGAATTCGAAACAGTAAAAAGATTATTACAATGACAGTTGGTTGTTTGGATGTGCAGAGAGCATTGAACCATGAAGGAATGGAAAATCTTGAGAACATGACATCAAAGAGAAAATGTGTTCAGTCTCAAGAAATGTCAAGAATCCTTAGTTTAGGACTCAAGAATTACTGGAATGTTTGACAGAAATTCATGTACATTAATTAGGCTCATCCTAGTTTTACAAACATTTCCATTATTGCTGTTAGCAGTTATTTTAAAAGTTGAAATTTCTACCTGATGTAATAAAAACGATTTGTTGGAAGCAAAATGTCTCTGTTCTCAAACATCATGAAACATAGTCAATTTCTACTAATACTTACGTATTGATATATATTTTTTACATGATTAAATACAATGCTTATGCTGCTGGTGTTACTGGGGTTTAAAAAAACGATTATCTTCAAAAGTGTTCTCTTTATGAAAAAAGGTAATCGTAGTTTTGTGAGGAGAAATATATTGTGTTGTTTATAACTTGATTTCTAGACCTAACTGATTATAGAATAAACATCTTTCTCTTCTTTTTAGAGGCAGGCACAAATAAAGGTTTTTACTCAAACATTGTACAAGAAATATATTTTATGGAGAGGTCATACATTTCAAAACCTCAATTTTTCAAAACAATATCTTAATCCAAGTACATTTCACAACGATAAAATATTTCTAACAATATTTTAGTTATATATAAGAATACGGAAAAAAATGGAATTTTCTAAAAGTCGAAATGGAATCAAGGAAAATTTGAAACGGAAAATTGGGGTCCCTACAAATGTTACACCACGCAAACCACTGTGCGAAACGATATGAATGAATGGAAAGACAACACTGATTATAAAAAGTTCAATGATGTAATAAGCATTTAAAACTGGCCTTGAGCCTAACTTGGTTTGGTGTTCGACCAGGAATATATTTTCAATTTAGATTTGGTATGGTAATATTTATCAAATTGAGCAAGGACTCATGATAAATACTGATTTGGTCGTGTGAAGCAGAAAATTGATTAATTAATGAAAAACCTTCAAAATTCAAGAAAATCATGCTTTTATAAAATGCTACAATATTAGTTTATTCTTCCCCTTCCTCTACCCGCCAAATAATTGCCTGGCAATTTTTCATGAAATGATCATTTTTTGTATTGCCCTAAATTAATTGTTTGGTTTTTGCTCAGGACAAAATAAACACTTTATTTTTTTTTAATAATCTAAACCTATTTATATATACTTATAAAAATCAGATTTTTTGGTTGTAGACCCCATGTCTAGTAGAAAATAAAACCACAACAATAATTTTTTTTAAAATCAAGTTTATGTGTAGAACTCTTTAGAAAAAGAAATTACAATAGTTATTAAAAAAATGATTCAAGCTTCTAAAATTTGCATAGGCTTCCTTAACTACCTTAGAAAGATACTTTTGAATTGAATTCAGTATGAAAAACATTAACTGCTTTCCTATCAAATGGTTTTCCTAAATTACCTTTGTGACAAGTCCCCGGCAGCAATTATTGAGTGTTGGTTTCCTATTTTAAAATCGTAAGGCTCTGCTAAGTTGGCTTGAAATCTCTATAAACCAAAATAGCCTGCTGAGTATGAACAGGGTCACCAGGCCAAAAACGTGCAAAAAGCCAAATAACAAGCAAATAAATAATTATTTAAAAAAAAGCCAAATTACAATTTTTATATCTATTTATACCAAAAAGAAAAATATGATAATAACCAAGTTGAAAAGTTGACAGTAATTAACTAATAGAAAGTACTACCATAAAATTAAGAAAAAAGCTAAGTTTAAAGCAAATCTTTAAAAAAGGGAAAATATAAATTTTGAGGCTAAACTGCAGTAAAAAAAGCCAGGTTATTAAAATTCGGCTTTTAAAGGCCAACCTGGCTTTAATTTCTTATTTTCATTTTATTTTAATACAGTAAATCCTGGTAGATCCCCTACGTTTTAAATTGGAATTGTCCTACCTTACCACATTTTTAGATACCCTACCAGCTATAACGCACACTTTAGATACTCAAAACTTTGTTAAAATATCATTTACAAATGGCCAAATATAATTATTTACTTTATCAAGGAACTTTTCAAAAGAGTCTTGACCATAATATAGCTATAAGAATAAAGTAATAGGTAATTTGCACCCTTTCAATATCTAAGACAATCAAGTACAAGGCCAGTTTTATGTGCTTATTATATCCTTGGGCTTTTGTAATCAGTGTTGCCCTTTACTTAGATGATTTACTTTTCTGGGTTAATGAGCCACGTCTACCCAAAGCAGCTAAAGATAAATGCAATGAATTTGATTGGGATTTGAACTGGTGTAATATAATCCAGAGTCCAAGGTTTTACCAATGCTCCAGCCTTGCAACCCAAAAAATCTTGGCATTTCAAAAAACACAGATCAAAATGAGCACAAAGTGAACATGAAAGCAACTCTCAAACAAGGCCAGTAGTTTTCTATAAAGCAAGAAGATACTTTGCACTTATAAACCAGACTGAAATTGCATTTTCACTTCCTTTCCAGAATGTTCTAATCTGCTTCAGAAGAGCAAAGAAAAGAGTCTCAAAATGCATTTTCTGAGAGAAAGTTTTTGTGCATATATGAAACATACTCTAGAGGTGGAAATGTCCACTTGGGACAGTGGATTACTAGTACAGTAAATCTAATAGACCATCAAACCTGGGACTTGCAAAGTAGAAGTTTAAATGAGGTACGAGAGAAGAATAAAGAAAATTTTTATAAGGATTTAAGGGTTACTATGATAATTATTATTCAAGATTCACTTTATTTCTGCATTATTTCAATTTCTTTCTTGTGTAAATAGAAAAATGCCCTCATTTACCAAACTGTGGTCTGTTGATAGTATTGTCTTTGTGTAAAAGTATGGATTAGTTTCTATTTTGTTTTGATTATGAGATGGCTAGTATTTATCTTTCATCGACAGTTTACCAGTCTGCCCTGTGGGCCCCGTGCTCAAAGAGGTCCCCCTTTGTTTACTTGCAGTCTACTTGGAGCTTTTAGGCAAGATATCCTTCATGAAGGGTGCTAGACCATCTCTTTGTGTACCCCATCTTTTGGGGTACATAAACCATGGCCCTTTTGTAGTCCCTGGTCTGGTAAATAAGCTACCATCTTCTTTGTCACTGTCACTGGCCTGTGATCTGTCTAGTGTATGGTGAGGTAGGAGAATTCCAAGTTAAAAGTAAGCAACCTATTTACTGCATCAAATCACGCAGACTGTAGAATCGTAACAAGCAAGTTTGAATTCTAGTCATTCTATTACTTTTACATTTGGGTTAATACGCTTTGGGAAAGGTAGGATTCCCATTTCCCTATCCACCTATCGATTAAATAGTACAACTTGTGTCATTCAAAACGATGCGATGGCAAAGAAGGCCAATAACTTTGGAAATGGTATGAATCCCCACATTCCCTCTAGCTATGGATTAAAAAGTACAACTTGTGTCATTCAAAAAGATGCTAGAGAAAAATTGTTTTCAGCATGAAATGACTAAAAGTTGATATGCCAGAAAACGAATCAATCAATTACTAAAGTGGATTCTTGAAAAAAGAAGTTAAAGAATTAGGTTTTCTTTCTCTTTTATTGTCCCAGTAACATTCCCTCTTCCAAATAAACATTTAATCTGTAACTCAGGTAAAAACTTATTGCAGCAGCTGCCAGCAGGTGCAAATCAAAATCCATAGCTGGAACTAGTTTCTCCTTATTGTGTTAACTAAACACATTTTCCAGAACTAAAATAAAAAAGAAATTGCCTAATCTTTTGATACAAGGACTGGAATTTTTTTTTTTTTAATGTAACTTTAAAATCTTCCATTCAATTCATATCAAATATAGTTATCTTGTTTTACAAAATATCAACCTATTTAGGTCATTTAATGCTGAGAATAATTATTTTTGATAAATGTTATTTTTTGTTCACACTTAGTTTTTTTGGGAAAAAAACAATATGTTAAAATCCCTTTGGAACCTAACGTAAAAAGTGATAACTAGCAAAAAAGTCAAATTTACAAATTAATTAGCATATCAAAGAGAGCTTAAATGTCGTCTTTTTTGCTAGGTTGTCAGGGAAGCGTCGATATCGACATTCCAGGCTCCAAAGGTTCAATCCATAGCTGAGTTGTAGGGAAAATCGTTACTAATTATAAATATACTTACTAACAACTGCAATTGCATACATACTTCACTTCCAAATTACTCTAACTTTGCAACAACAAAGTCTTTTTGGATATTTTTCTATTAAGTTTTCTTTTTATTTAACACAACAATTTCCATTTTCAGTTCTCACAATTTCCTTTCTTACGAGTGTCACTGTACACTGTCAATGTTGTTGCTTTAACAACACCCACCATCCATGGTCCTTCCACAATTAATACCTATTGCATAAATGATGATTATGTCATAGACTATCATGTTCAACTACAAGTAGTCGAGTCGTCGTCCTATCTTTAACTTAGAATAAATGCTGTTTTTTTTAGTGAGATGTAAACCAAACCATGACCCGGCCATGTGGTTGATGATGTTGGTTAGTTAATGATTTAAAATCAACATTAACGAGAACAACTTTAAGGAAGCCAAACAAAAAGAAAAAAAAGAATAACCTCCCCACAAAAAAAAAAAACAGTTTACGACATCATTGGAATTTAGACTTTCGTCAACCAGTGTCAATAAATGTAAAACAACAGTAACCACACACACGACGACTACAAAGAGTTTAAAAAAAACCTTTGTAAGAATTTGAAAATGGCTAACGGAATAAATCAACATAAAAACAGTAGATTGAAAAAAAAACTTCTTTTACTACTTTTAAGTAAAACGTGTCATTTACTGTGACTTGTGCAAAGTTTATGAATAAATTCATGATGATGCGATATTTTGCGATCAAACTGGGTTGGTTAAACGGAATGGGAATTCCAATAATCCACTCATGCTTTCAACATGGGATTGGAAATGAAATTAATTTTAATTTATGGATTTTCAAACTTGTTTCTTAAGTTCATTTGTTTGCCATGATTTTAACTTACAGAGAAAATCTTGATTTCTATGAACATGTTAAAAATAACAAAACAAAATTTTATTCAGGTCAAGGAAGACAGAAACAAAACCTGGTTTTTAATAAATGGAAATTAAATGCTAACCAAATCCAAATTTAGTTAGTACCCCCCAAACACAAACAAACAAAAGTGATTATGATGACATTTTGGGAACTAAGTTCAAGTGATTAAGCTACATTTGGCATTTGGTTCGACATTAAAAAGTTTTTAAAAAATCCCAATCGCGATGGTAAAGCAAAGCAAACCCTCAAAAAATATTAAAATAAATCAAACATGTTTTAGGTACACGAACACAACACAGTTACATATAATAAAGAATATTCATTTAATTGAACTCTCTTTTATATTTATCAACTCCATTTTTCCCTGGAGCGAAAAAAAAAAAGGAAAAAACCCCGGAGCAACAGTTGGGAGGGGGGGTAAGAGAAAAATGAAACTAACCCAAAAACCAAACCAACCTGTGACGACGTAAAATAAATGTATTTTATGTTGGATTCAGTGAAGAAATAATTAAACAAAAAAATCGTTAAAGACAACTAAAGCAAAACCATACTGCATTAAAAAGTATAACAAGTTAAAGATGACAAACCAAAATAGAATTAAAGTGCGCATTGAACGTAATTTTATTCAATGGTCGAAGTTAAAGTCGGTGTAGAGAGTTTTATTTAGTCTGTAGAAAAGAAATATTCAATTTTAAAAAATAAATTAGAATAATAGTAAGCAAGGAATATGATAGGTTTGTACACCATAATATAATAGTGAAACTTGGTTCGACATTCGGATAAAAGGCAGATTATTATTATCACAATTGAAACAGCAATGAATATGACAGAATAACCACCAAAGACACGCACGAAAAAAGACAAATAGTTTGAAAATGGAGTTATATCTCCGAAATATTACTAACTGATATATTTAATGCATCATTATGGCCTTAATAAAACTTTATATTTATGATGGATTATTAATATTATTTCAGTCACAATCCGTCCGTCTAAACAAGCGTGTGTGTGTCTGCCTTTGCGACAGTCGACACTTGAGAGTCAAAAAAAGAAAGGAAGACTGGCAAAAATTGATTATTAATCGAAAGTGCTACTGTGCATAAAACTCGTAAGATACGTGTCCTAACTCACCAGTGATTATCCGTAAACCGATACTAAAAAAAGGCCAGGCAGGTAAATTCCGTCTGGTTTACCAGTGAGAGATTAAGGTCTGGTCGGTCCTTGTTTGTCGGCCCCACCTGCAGACATCACTCCCCCGCAGCAACGAACACTTCCGGCGCCAAATGATATCCGACGCTCTCATTGGATAAAAAGAAAGTTACAAAAATTACTATTATAAACACCGAACGAAATATTTATTTACGTTTAAAATTTATTAATTATATATGTTTTTATCTTTTTAGTTTAATTTCTTTTCTTTTAACCCTTTTCTAGAAATATAAGGGCAAACTTTTTTTTTTACTCATCATGGTCTGGTCGTGTTTCTTGTTTCCATGCTTTCTTGTTCGTAAACGTGTGTTGTTGTTTGTATGATTGTCCAAATGGATTGCTATGGACTCACTTGCCATGTGTGTGTCTGTGTCTGTGTGTGTGTGTAAACTGTCTCTGTCTGTAATCGCGACTGATACTTTATTTTAACTCTCTAAACCCTAAAGAACCAATATATCGGCCCTGGCGATTTATGGCAAAATACACACATCATCGTATTCGTCGTCGTACTCAAAACGATATTTCGACCTCCAGCTAGCTTTGGAGCCTGACTTGGCAATATAACCAAGTAGTCACTACTCACTCACTCAGATCCGTTTTTTTACAGAACCATATTAGGGTAAAAATATCAGACAGTGTCTTATTTT
This sequence comes from Idiosepius hallami, assembly GCA_034780655.1. Classification (NCBI taxonomy): domain Eukaryota; kingdom Metazoa; phylum Mollusca; class Cephalopoda; family Idiosepiidae; genus Idiosepius; species Idiosepius hallami. The sequence continues at coordinate 1,116,494 of JAUZSX010000024.1, read as the reverse complement.
GACTTTGGTGACCGGGGCCGATATATCGGCCCCTAGACTCGAAAGGGTTAAATACTCGTTTTGTTTAACGGCATATCAACCTAGATATAAACTTTTTTGTGCACACGTGCTTTTTTTATATATATAATACAATATGCACTATTTGACTCATAGAGGAAATTTGGGGATTAATTCCTTACTTAGTCCAAATGTGAACGAATGAAACGATATTCGAACTCGTGTAAATGAAGTAAGTCTGCGTCGTGGAAGTGCGTGATTGCCCTATGTGGACCCACCCACTCCACCTCCTCTCACGTCTCACACTTTTAACATGTTACTTTTTGTGTTAACAACTAAGTAATATTAATATTTTGAAGTATTTTTTCTTCTTAAGAATAACCAATTTTTATCAATAAAAATAATGTTTAAGAGTTTTTTGTTTTTGGTGAAATCAAGTCACACTTAACACCACAAACCACTGCTAGTTGCTAGTAAGTGCACCTTGCATCTAGCTCCAGCTGCAACAGAATAACACACACACCGGGAGCGCACCGCACCACCAGTGCAGGCAGCTGTGCACCAGTCACCACTACTGTGCACTGCACCCACCACTCAGTGAGTGCACCCACCAACCACCACTCACCACCAGTGACCACCGCGCACCGGGCGGACCGACCGGACCATCACGCACACAACAGAACACCCAACACCACAACAAACACAATCAAACGCACTTTTTGCTTTTTTCCTCATTCATCGGTTCTTTTGGATAGTCTTAATTTTCGGATTCTAAGCGGTCGATATTGGCCTCAGTGACCTAGCGAAAAAGACGACACGGAAACGGCCGATCATCTGTTCCACATATGGAGCTTGATAATTTTGCTAATTAGCGTCGTTTTCGCTAGTTATCCCTTTTACGTCAGGATCCGAAAGAAATACTTGTGGGCTGGGCTGCTCTGAGTACTGCTGCTGGCTGCTCCCTTCACTTGTTGGCTGTAGAAACAAAGATCTAAAAAAATTGAAATAATGCAATAATGCATTTAACAAAGAAGACTGAAAAAAAATGCTTTTAAACTTAACTAAAAGCCAAAGGAACTAACAGGCAGCTTCTTCGATTACATCAAAAAAATAATTTTCTGTTTTTTTTAAGTTCTTTTCTTTTTTCTGTTTTATTGTTGTAAAAACTTTCAGATTAAAATAATGGAACTTAGAGAACTTCCATGAAAAAGTTCTATAAAAAAGACTTTACTTTTTTTTCCTTACGTTTTTTAATTTTTTTTTTACTTTTTTAATAGAATTTATCTATATTAAAAGTTATTTCGACTATTATTCAATTGCACACATTATTTTTTTTTATAAAAGAATGAAAAAATTAAAACAATCAATTAGGCACTAGGTAGTCCGACAATTTGATTCACTCACACTCAACTCTGTAAGTAAAAAAAAACAAACAATTATCCAGTCCAGTTTTTACGAGATGCCTTGCTCTCCATTTCAGACTTCAGTGCTCTTACAAATTCTCAACTTATTCCAGAATTCTTTTATTCTTTTGGATTGATTACAACATTTTTATATTATTTCCAAAATAAAATCATTCTTAAAGCAGTTCTTCATTATACATTTGTTGGGTGTTTGTGACAGAACCGCTAATCCGTCCAAACCATATTTACTATGAATTATATTATTCTGTACACACACGAACTAATTCCTCTATTCTTAATTCTTGCTATTCCTATTGGTTATTAATTAGTGGGCTTCTATTCTATTCTGCCATTCGTTTATTCCAGATTCCTTATTGTTGCTACTATTAGCAGCAGGCAGGCATTTTAGTTGCGTATGACTGTCTATCGTGTCAGTCGGAATACGAGCGTTATGAAGGATAAGAACACCAGATGACTTCTACTCGATGAGTAGATGGTATAAAGTGATTATTGTCTACGAGTGCGATAGCAATTGAAAGAGAAAAAAAAAGGAAAGTTCTTCGTGGTTTCGTTAAGTCCATAATTCGCCAAACTGCAATAACTGGTGACGTTCCAAGTTTTGACGGCTCCTCGCCGGGCCCCCCTCCCTCCCTCCCTCCAATCGGGCGAAGCAGTGAGAGACGCCATTTTTGTTAGTTTGTGCCCTCCGGAATGGAGGAGACCAAAATTATTTACCACATCGACGACGAGGATACTCCTTACCTAATTAAGCTCCCTATTGCTGCCGATAGAGTTACTCTTGGGGATTTTAAAAATGCCCTCAACAGGCCTAATTTCAAATTCTTTTTCAAGTCTATGGACGACGATTTCGGGTAAGTGACTGTTGTTATATGAGTGTGTGTGAGTTCTTTTCTTTCCTCGTCTTACAAGGCCAGCAGCTTCCGATCTGTCATTCCACTTTGTTGCTTGTTCGTACTTCACTTCTGTACATTTATTTTTACCTAACTAAGGTATATTAAACTAAATAAACTCCTTTTTTGTGGGGATAAAATGATCTGTAAAATAAATCTGTTTTTTTACGAGAAGGAAAGGAAAAAAAAACAGTTAATATTTTTTGTTGTTGAATGTTGGTATGTTTTTTCCCCTTACTCCTGGGACTCGTTATCGAGGTGGATAAGAAGAAGGTGAACAAATTCTGTAAATAGATGGGGGTCACAATTTGGTGATTCTGGAAGTTATACGCTATTTATTTATTTATAGATTGGTTACGTTTATTCTTCGGAATACAAATGGTTAGATTGGGACTTTTCTTTTTTAGTAAAGTAGCCAGTCAGAAGCAATGGGTTGGTTGGTGGGCCACGGTCGGTCTGTCTAATGCCGAGGAGGCCAGGTAGCTTGCTTTTTTTCGCCTTACCTTTTTTTACGTACCTTTATCTACTGATTTACCATTATTCCAGTTACATCTTGATGAATATTGAAAAACTTCGATTAATAAACTTTTAATGATTATAGTGCAAACTAAAGTGTGTTTGTGGATTTTAGGGGATAAAGATATTTCATTTCTTCTACTAAAATTATTATCAATTATTAAAGTTTAGATTTAGTTTAATTTTTAAATAACTATGTAGTTTTGTGATTACTATTGTGATTAAAAGGGATTTATTTAAATTTTCTCTGTTTCAGTGAGCACATACATTAAAAGCAAGTTTCGATTGTTTATTCAATTTCAATGCTTGTTAATGACCTCACTAGACACCTCATTTTTAACCCTCTCCTCAACATTAAACTTCTATTCATTGAATAATAATAATAAAACATTGTTTTTACGTTTTTCTAATAAACGGGAGAATCTTTTTCTTATATGAAAACTTTGTCATTTTTTTTCCTAAAAAAGAAAAAATCTCCCATTACAAACCTTAAAACAAATTTAAAATGTTCGGTTAAAATAACTATCCTCGACCTAAAAGGTTGACATGTCGTAAAACAAATCAGTTAAATTAAAACCTAAAAATACACAAGAGGGTGTTTTTTTTTTAATTTTTTTTTTCTAGATTTCTTTTTATTTCAAGTAAGTATGATATAATAAAGTAAAAAATATATCCGAGAAAAATTCTAAGAAAACGATTTTATAGATTGGAAAGGTTTTATTTGTTTATTAATATGAAACGAATATTCATGTTTTGTTGTGTGGTTTTGGTTGTAGAAGTGAAAACTGCTTGTCCTTCTTCGCATCATCTATCGGTTTATTCAATTACCTATCTTTTTCTTAATTCTTCACTCAACTTTTTGTTATTTTAACTGGTTTAGTTTGTTATTAAACCTTTGGACTTTAAGAGGCCAATATATTGGCCCTGACAACATAGTAAAAGAAGACACATTAATATTTTGGCTTTAATATTTTTCTTTATTTTAACAGCTCTGAGTGGAGTGACTACTTAGTAATTCGGGGTTCAAAGGCTTAATGTAAAAAAAAAAGATAAAATTTAAAAAAGTTTAGGAAAACCATTTTTTTCTTTTTTTTTCTGTTGCTGGATTTGCTTTCTTCTTTCTTTCATCCATCTTGCATGGAAATTTGTTTTGGTTCGAAAGAATTGGCAACAATTACAAAATACATCTCTTAATTAACGATAATCAATCTGAGATTTTAAAATTAAATTCATTTTCATTTTTGTCATTTTTTGAGAAAAACTTAATCAATCAATAATCACTACTGCTGCTGCAGCACCACCACTAGCACCAGGTGCCCACCCAGACATAAAATATTTGTTTTGAACACCTTAGAACTATTGCTACCAAAAAAATTGAACTTAATTGATAAATATTTATTTTTCAATCAATTTTAATTTTAATTGGATAATGAAATCTTAGATGAACAAAACGAACAAGTTTTTTTTCTTTTCTTATTAAACGGAGCTTCTTTGCATTTTCTGACAAACAATTAGTCATCATGGCGCCGCCGCGCCGCTTGTTCAGAAGAATAATCGTCAGCAGCGGAGAAAATAAGTTTCCACATTTACATTTTCTGACTAAAAAAATAGTTTTAATAATGATAAATTCAGATTATTATCAAATATTTACTCGAAATTATATTATTATTATTATTATATTAGACTATATATTATTTTTTGCGGGGGGGGGGGATTTCATAAAAATTCTTGATATACAAGAAAAGAATACTTGGGACCCACCCTACACCGCACACCACCGGTCGGTACGGTGGGGTGGACTGAAATGATTGTTTTTTACCCTACTTTTTAAATTAATAAGAATAAAAAATGTTGCAATAACAATAATTCAATAGTTTAGATCAGAAAAATGGACTTTTTTTGGTTTGGTATTTGAAATAAACTAAACTGCAAACCTAAAACAATTTAAAAAATTCCAATCAACACTTTGATTTTTTTTTACTGCACACAACAATATCGTGATTTGGTTTGTAAATGGACGAGTGACGGATTGGATGACCACGACGACCGACTGTTTGGGGTTCGGTCAGATTCGTAGGTCTTCTTAGCATCTATTTATGTTCATTAAGACTCGACCGGCTTTCATTCTATTCTTACTTCTAACTTTTGTAGGAATGGATTAAAATTCATCTTATTCTTCTGACTTATTCTTAACTATTATTTCTGGGTGATTATTCAATCGAATGCGTTGCGTCTCCTTTGTTTTTGCTGAGTTTACATTTGATGTGGCAAGTCTCAAGTCCTCTTCTGAATTAATTTAGAAATAGATACATTTTTTAAATAATGAGGGAATCGTCGTGGTATTGGTGTGGGTGAGGGTGCACTCACTGCAGAAGCACTTCTGTCTGTGTGTACACCAACAACAACACCCACACCACAAGTGACCACACCACCACCACCACTTACACGAAACACCGTGTGACAGTACAAAAACTCACAATCACTGTCAATGATGATGTTACAATTTGTGTACACACACACCAACAATCACATCAGCTAGCCCCCCCCCCCTCAGTCTGTAAGGACGATGAATGAGACTCTTCTTTCTTCAATCACTACTACTACTACAATGCAGATTAATACCTTTTTTTGTTAAGAGTTAAGTTACTTATTTCGAAAACTTTAGATTTCAAATTTAAATCTTAAACCAAAGAAATACTTTAGAACAAACACTTCCTTAATCTGAAAAAGAAAAACCAAAAAGAATTGAATAAATTTTATTCACACATCAAGTCAGTACCTTCGTCGTCGTACACAATTTATTTCGTTTTTTTTTATTGTTTTCTTTTTTAATTTCCTGCTTCTTGAAATAGTGAAACTTGAGAAACTTGCATTTATTCTGTTTTTAAGTAATGGCATCATAATATCAATCAATGTCCTTTCTTTTCTTAACTTTGAATTCTCTCCACTCACTGTCCGTCGTACTCATCCACACAAACACAATCTTGTGAATTCTACATGAATCTCAGGTTGGTTTTGTTATTTCACAAATATCTGAGAAGAAGAGAGGATATCGACTATAAACGAAATAACTTTACAATATTTCCATTGTTTATTCTTTTTAATTTCATTTGCACAGCAAAGTTTAAAATATAATCCTCGAGAAATATGCCCAATCTTGAATTGATTAAACAATAACATTAATTTTGCTTTGCTTGGCAATGATTTCTTCATTCTCTTCACACCTACACTCAGTCACACACACCAATAAATATAATGTCAAAGAAAATGGAAACTGGTGTGAGTGCGGTTCGGTTTGCGGTCGGTGTGTGTGGACATGCGTGTAAAAAAAAAAAGAAAAAAATTTGAATGAAAAATGAAAAGGTTTTAATATTTATTCAAATCGGTTTATGCAGTTTGAAAAGAGTTCTACCTTTTTTATATAGATTTTTATATTTATTTATTTTACGTAGAACGGTAGCCTTAAAGGGGCACCGGGGCATTTTCAATATGGCTGCTGAGCTGCTGACGTTTCCATGTGACTTGAATTAAATTGCTTTAATGACTATTTTGTAAGACTGAAACTATTTGTCTGAATTATTTTAGTGGAGTTTGAAACCATTGATTCTTGTCCAGAGAACTGTTTCATTCTCTAAATCTTTAGAATTCTATTTTGTACATTATTTTCTATTCGTTTTTGGTCCGTACAAATTGAAAAAATTCTTTTTTTTTAAGAAGTAACATAAAATCTGCTAATAATCCAAAGTGCCCCAGACCCCTATTGTAAGTTGGCTTTTTTAACCTTTGAAAATCTAGTGGGTAATATTATTAATATTCCATTCAAAGGCTATGAGTCATAAGAAGAATATTCTACTACTGGCTGGGTGGGTGGTGTGCGTAGTGTTTCTTCATTAATTTAAGTGTTTGTTTTGAAATTTTGATTCTATCAATGCCTCGGGGTTGAGTAGAGGTTAGTCCGACAGTAAATAAGCCTTATTTCCCTTTATTTGTCTTTGATAAGCTTAAATTCCATTGAAATAAACTTATTACAAAAGAAAAACAACAAAAAAAACTTCTTTTTTTTGTAGCGTGAAATAACAAAAATTACATTACAATTAATCATAATGGTAGATTTCCATTCTTTAAAAAGTCTAATTCTTTAATTCTAACTTTGGTTTTCGTTTTCATTTTATTGTTTTTCGATGTAAATATTGCATTTCTTTTCAAAATGTAATTCAATTATTCCTTACACGTTTATGATCATGATGACCGTTTCGTTTGCCTTTTGCACCGTATCGATGATCACCATTAATTCGTTGTTCCCTCGCCCTGGCCCTCTGCGTGTAAAAAAAAAAAAAAAATTAAGTTTCTCGGTGTTTCGACTGAGAAGATTATTATTTTAGAAGAATAAAATTAATGAAAAGAAAAGCTGCTGCTTCTCGAATAATGTCTATGCTTAAAAAAAAATAAAACTCAACTCAGTTATGCGATATACACATTTCGCTCAAATAAAAGAAGAAAAAAAATAAACCTTTACTTATTTAAGAAAAAAAAGTTTAAAAAAGTATTTTTTGTATTTATTTTCCTATGCATACCACAATACGTTTACTTATTAGCACTCATTGTTTTGGTCTGAGGGTTCAATAAATTAATTTTGTAGTTTATGAATAAATCAACCTGTGTTTAAACTGCAAGCATTTTTTATTGTCTGGAGACTTGATTTGGTGGGCCTATCTAAAATATTTTACCGTAGAAAGAAAAATGTCCAAAATTAGTTTCGAGAATAAAAACTATGCTTCATGATTCGTTTTTTTTGACGTTGTTTAACCAATAATACAACTTACAACAGTGTTCACTGTAAATTTTTAAACAACCGATTTTTGTTCAATCTTTTAGCCATTTGATGTGAATGAAAAGGCAATTAGAATTTTTTGTTATTTTTTTTTTTCATCTTAAAATATCATTGGCCCATTTGCAAAGATTCAAATTTGTATTGCTGACGTCCCTTAAAAAATTATTCTAAAAATATTTATTTCTGATATCATTTTTGTTGTGTATTAAATAAGATTTTGTTGCAAAAATTGTTTTGAATTATTTTCTATTGATGTCTTTAAAAGTCTATTCATCATTTATTAATAAATATGGATGCTCTAATTAAAAATAAGTCCTATCAAACATTATTTTGTCATTGTTAGTTGTGCCGCCGGGCTGCCCCTTTAAGCAACCCTCACCCCCACTTTAAAAAATAGGAACAAAAAATTTCTTTGACCATAAATTTAATTTGGCACCCAAAATTTAAAAAGATTGTTTAAAAAATATCTTTTTTTAAGTGCAAATAAACAAAAGAACTGATGAATCAATTCTCCCAATCATTTTAATTTTGTTTTACGACATATCAACTTTTTTAATTTCTTTTAATGCCAAGAAATTACATTTTTGGAAACGTCCTTGTTTTATTTATTATCTCTAACTTTAGTGTGTGTGTGTGTATAAAATTAGTTAATTAAATCTACCATTTAAAAGTTTAATAAATCTATGGGTGTTTTGTCTTAATTATAGTTTTACATTAATTGCTGTAAGATCATGTCCTTGGGTGAAAACTTGAATCATTTTCTTTCCTCTCAATTGGTTTTATAGAACTTTTTACCACTGATTAGATACAACTAAAGGATTTAATTCTTAAACTTTCTGTCAGTGTTTGTAATGTTACCAACAACCATTATTAAAAGTAAATCAGAAGAAATTAAACCTTAAATCTACCAGAAAACTATTCTCATGTACCATAAGCACTTTGAATGGTTGATTGAGAATCATGAGGTTTATTGAAATGCAAGGCTAAACTTTTGGACAATAAAATCCTACAATTGTTGTATTTTATTTGATAAAGTTTCCATAAAACCTGTTAACAAGAATTAAAATTATTGAAGTTTTAAATCTTAAGTAGTACATGTACCAAACCATTCAGTATTAAAAAAAAAAATAAAAAATAACAAAACTTGAATTTATTAAAAAAAGATACTAATCTTTATTCGTAAGTTATCATGTTGTCTCGAAAGTTTGAAGAAGCATGTCAAGAATTCTTTGACCTAATATTATCCATTCTTAAGTATTATGAATATTGACAACATTTAGCTATAAATTAATGTGATACTGAAGGCAAAAACATAGGCTAAATTCTCTGAAATTTGAAATCTAGATATTTGTTTTTGAATATTTCTATCTTTTTTTTTTCTTTTTAAGCATGTAAAATATAGTCAAGGATTAATTCGCACAACAATTGCCAATTATATTTTATTTAATCATAAATACACTTTAATATTGTGCAATTTGAGTAACAAATATTCAGTAATTTTTTTTTAATTTTCATATGATGGTTTTATTGCATATGTTCAAATCAAGCTTTAAGTAATTTCGAAATTGGTTTATTTTTGTATTAATTTATTTGTGCAGTCTATTGTCCTCATCTTTCATAGTTGTTATTTTTACGATGTTTCAGCCAATTTATCCTCTGGCCTTTGTCAGGTGATTAACTGCAGGGATGGAGAGTTTGTGATTAATTAAGACCAGAGGATAAGTTGGTTGAAATGTAAAAATAACAATTGTGAGAGATGAGGACAATAGACCACAAAATAAAAAAATTTCAGTTTAGCTTAAACCATGGTTTTTGAAGATGACTATTTAACTATTAAGTTTTCATGACATTTTATTACGACCAAGTGAGTCACCTAGCAATTCTTATGCTCAAAATTTATTTAAAATTTAAAAACATTCTAGGAGAATAATTCTCACCATTAAGTAGTGAAAAAGTTTCATGTATTATTTTTCAACAAAATGACAAAAGTTATTTGAATTTTCTGAAATTGATTCTTAATTATAGCTGTATTCAGTGCTGTGCTTAAGTAAATTGCACCTTGTGGCCCCTATTCTACAAAATCCAACTAGTGCCCCAACCACATACTGAAGGCTTGTACCAAAATTTATATATACA
>JAUZSX010000024.1:1063524-1087687 GCA_034780655.1 Idiosepius hallami | reverse complement strand
TGAAGTGTTTTATTAAAAATTCAATAAACCTAATAACTAAGTAAAATTAAATTTTTTAAATGTGAAAACGAAAAAAACGGAATTTACTAAAAGTCGAAACGGAATCAAGGAAAATTTGAAACGGAAAATTGGGGTCCCTACTAATCCTTAACTTGATATAAATGTTCTTCTTACCGAGTAGTCATGTTCCTACTTTCACTACCTTCAGCCCCACAACACTTTCATTACATAATATCTAAAGGTGCTGCTGAGTGCACATAAACATATTTATTTAATATTTTCATTGCAATGTAAGCATGCACAAAATTTCATTGCACAGCAGCACTTGTTTAAAATCTATTAAGTTATTGTGTCACCAAAAAATTAATAAACCAACTCAAAAGTGACTATTTGATATCAAAATATTTAATTTTTGCTTGCTTTCTTTACCACAAATCTTATTTCAATCTTGTTTTTATAATACACACCATTTTTTTTTAAATACCATCATATTTTTGCTTGTTTGGTTTGTCAGTATTTGGTTTTGATTGCACATGTGAGAAAATAATATATTCTTTTTTATATTGTCTCATTTATAGTTTTTGACATAATGATTTTGGTTAAAGGGATTTTTTTATGCATCCATAATTCTTGCAAATTGTTTCAAATTGTTGCTACTTTTATGCCAACTTCTTTTAACTTTAACCTTCTTTAAAATCTTTTCATCATTAAACTTTTCAATTTCTTAATCTTATTTCTTTTTGTATACTTTCAAATTCAAATATTTCTCTTAATTCTCTTCTATTCTATGACTATGTTCATATCTAATTAAGTGCATTTCATAAATGAAATTGTTAATTATTTTATTTTAAAAATATTTGATTTAGCTTCAGCCATGTTTATGATCCATTTTCTTTTTTTATTAGACAATCATTATGGAGACCAAAAACGTTTGCTAAACTAGGGGTATTTTTATGAACTCTCGACCCCATTATAAAAGATCTCGTAAGAAAACAAGAAAAATCCCAAAAAGAACAATTAAGACCATCTTTAATAAAACATGCATGAATGACAAAATTCTGCCATAGATTACAAAAAAATCATTATTCTATATAGCAATATGATCAGATATTAGCAGGATGAAAATTGATTCAAAAGTTATTTTCATTGCAATTTTAGTCTTTACAAAATTCTCAGTTGGTAATTACATTGCATTTTTAGTCATAAAAAATCATTTTGATTTTAAAATTAAAAAAAAAAATTAATATTTGTTTCTTGAAATAACTTTTTTATGCGAAATTACATAAACTTTCCCCAAAAGATTATTTACATTATTTTTTTATCTTATTAAAATGTAAAATCCAAATAAGTTTATTACTTTCTATTTGAATTTTCATTCTATTGTTCTCATCTTTTTTGTTAACCTTATGTTTTCTACAAATAATGGCTTTCTACAAGTAAATCTGGACAAATTAGGAATGTATAATAACATTGAACTTTCAGAGATGATGGTTTCTTTACAATACCACTCAATAGCAATAATAGTTACTAGGCTTAACATGTATATCTATTCATTGTATAAATTGTCTACCTGGATTAATTAAACAAGGGCTTTAGTTCAAAGTCTGCTTATGGTTCCTAATTACCACATGAAGGTTCTTAATTTTAAGTAAAGTTACCTGAAGAAGGCAAAAGATGGATCAAATAGAGAAAAATACTTCAATAAAAATTTACTTAAGATTAAAGATGAAGCTAAGTGTAAACAACCAATACTTTTTTAAAGCAAAATAAAAAATAACATATCAAAGTAATAACTGAAAATTGTATAAAATCTAATCCATAATAATATGGGTGCTTTATTTTAATCTCTTTATTACATGCACACACATCCAATGACACAAAATATGATGAATGTATACCCAAACCCCTGATTTTCATACCATTCAATCTATTTGTTACTTATGTGTGGCATAGTCACTTATTGTTTATTATACCAATCTTAATCATTTACCACATCTCATCTACACATTTATTATCACAACCTTGGTCATGTTAATCAATTGTTAAAACCTATTAGAATTTTCATAGTTCAATTAAAATAATTTTTAGATACAGATCTTTTACAATTGATTTTCCCTGTATTTTGTACAATTTATAATTTAATGTATATTTATATTCTTATAGAACAATGCTCAATTTAGATATACTTGTATTTTTAAAAAAATATTTTTCAAAGAATAAATTCGGACTATTCAGGATTATTAAGATGATTCCATCAAAATAAGCTCTGAAAGGCATGAAAACTGCCTTCTATCTTTTATCTCTTGGAGATTCTTTATCAGCTTTCTGTGTTCCTATTTAGCGTATGTGTAGGAGAGACCTGAAGTTTGTAGAGGACCAGCTGATAAAGCAACCTCCTCCTTCAGTATAGAGTTACCATATAAGCATACACATGACTTTACTAATCATTTTAGCTTCCTACCAAATAGCAACATTTCTAGCCTGAGCTACTGATGAAGCATATCAGCCATCAATCCTCTGGATACCCATGCACTAACACACACACACACACTTTCTGAAGGGTGGAGCTTTTTAAGAAAATCTGAATGGAATATACATTCCACCACAATACTAAGAATATAATGATAGGTTTTACTGTTATTTAATTATTTTAAATAGAAGTTAAATTCAATAAATACATTTTATTTTGAATTGTTTAGATATATTTTGATAAATAGCAATCTAAAAAATTTGTTTCATTTTTTTCAAGCTTTCTTACAAATAAGGAATTAGCTTTTTTTTTCCTACCATGAATAAAATCTTATATTAGAAATTAATAACTTAAAGTAACTGAGCAATATTTGTTAGGGTATAAAAGAATGGATCTTTTTTAATGTAAGTTTTTAAATATGATGAGTATATTCAAACTAACTTACTTGTATCTACTTTCATTTATTGTTTTTTTTTTATCTTACTAATTAGATTGATGATAATTATAAGTGGTTCAAATATCAATTTCAGTTTATTTTGAATGGAAAAAAGGCCCATCTTTATTTGTCAACCATTTTAATTAATTCATTATTTGATTTTGGGAATTGAAAAAGATCGTTAACTTTGTAAATGTTGTAAAATCAAATTAGAAGAGAATTGTTGTAAACTTTAAGAGAAATTTCTGCTAAAAGTAAAGTCATTTTTTAATTGTTAATTTTCTCAATCAGAAATGTTTTTTGTTCTTAAGGAATTTTAATGTCTTTCTTATTTAAAAGATTTTGACAATCCAGACTCTGATCAAGAAATTGATAAAAATTCAAATTTCAATCACTTCCCAAAAGAATGGTAGTTTTATTTCTATATTTGAAAATCATTAGTGATTTTAATCACTGATTATCATGATGATAAAACTTAAGAACAAAGAGCTCATATGAAAATGAGCTGACATGATTTTTTTTCCCTTGAAAATTTTGACTTAGTATTACAACTGTTTCATGGATTAAATTAATGATTACAACAAAAAGAAATAGGTATACCCATTTGTTGGGGAGTCAGCTCTACCCACTCCTCCAGCCTCAAATAATAAACCGTTCCTGATGTCACTTCCCCCCACCCAGATTCTGCTTCCAGCAGTCTGAATCTAACACTCAGAGAAATTCGGTTGTAGAATTTCTCTGTCTTTATAGCTTGAGCAGAGTTAGCACTCAACATAACACTTTCTGTATTTTCTATTCAATATATTTTTATTTAACTCTTTCTGTGTCTTATTTCTTTCTTTAAATATTTCAACATGATACTATTCAGCTTTAATTCTAAAATGTGTGTGTGTGTAAATATGAGTTAGTTTAAGAAAAGTATAGATCTAATTACTTAGTAAAAATAATATTTTTCTTGGCTTTTTTTAACTTGGCAATTAAAAAAAAATAAGGTAAATATATTTTTGTCTAAACTAAAACTCAATTCCCTTAAATCACGGAAATCACGGAAACTCATAAAGTCAAATTGCCTTGGTATTGAAGTTTTCTGTTCCTACGGAATTAATTTTTCAAATAAAACTTGTAAAACAAGTTTTCTTTCTTTCATCAACTTATATTTGTATACTTCTTCTGTGAGAAAATGTCACAATGATGATACTGTTATAACTATAATAAAAAGTTGATTAATCCTTTTGTAGTTAACAGACTTGGAATTCACTTATTGGTCATATCTCAATGCTTTTATTTGTGTGTTGAGAATATTTTTATATATAATTTTTTACTCATAGATTGAAAAAACAAAACATCTACATTTAGGATTTTTGAATACTTGTTTATTCCTAATAATATGTGCAACTGAGAAATAATTTTCTAAATATAGCCCTCTGAAAATAAGTTTTGAGATAATATATATTTGTATATTTCATTTAATTTAATTCAGTTGATTCTTAAGTGAGTGAGTTTTTATATTTTTAATGTAAGAAACTCATTATTTTCCATAAATTTCCAGATTAATCTAAAGTTTGTAGTAAAAAAAAACAAAACTTTTTTACATTCTTGTTAAGAGAAAATTTTCTCAGTTCTGGTGTAAACATTTCACCCCCCCAGAGAAGGGCAGTGAATAGGCAGTTGGACTTCACACTTATAATAAGCAAATTTGAATTCCACTCATTCCATTTACATTCATATTTACCCTAGGGAAAGGTATTAACCCCCCACACAAATTCCCTTAACCTATGGATTTAATAGTACATATTTTTTTAAAAAGACTAAATGTGAACAATAGAACATTTATCAAAAATGATTGTCAAAAAAAAAGATGAAAATGTCTTTAAAAAGACAATAAACATTTCACCTCCAGTATATTACTACTCATCTGATATATATAAGTATGTGTATATTAAAGAGGGTATGAACAGTATATGTATTTTTTGGCATAAAATGGCCCAGCAGTTCCATCTGAATATCCCAAACACTTAGCAATACAGTTGCCGTACCTCTTAATTAAGGGGTAGCAGCCTTGCCTAAATCTTAAACATCAAGAAACTAATACAGTTTAAAATCTTAGTATAAATTTCTTTGAATTTATTGTAAATGCATTGGTTTAATTGATGGATTCTTCAATTTGCATTTGATGTGGATTCTTTAAAAATTATCTTTAGCTTTTGTCAATAGATCATAGACCAAACTTGCATCTTACACTTAAGGTTTTATTTTTTATTTAATTTATTTAGTTTATTTTGTATCCTAAGTAGGTGATTCTTGAATAATTATTAAGTATTTATGAAGCTATTTGCCTGTATTAATTTAAATTATCATTAGATATGATTCAGTGTGATTCATCCTAGTAACCCTAATTATCTCTACCTATTTGGAATAGCTCAATGAATCATTCACTAAGTGTTCAATGTATCATTAGGTTGTCTATCAACAAATTAGTATGCAGTGATATACCTAGGCAAAAATACAAATTCAACCAACTTCAAAATGTCTCCTACATTTTCCTGATTTATCTTCATTGTATTTTACCATTTGTTGGATGAACACGTTGGCATAAAACTTACTGTCACTAAAGGACATTCTCTCTCACACACACACACACACACACGTATTGGGGGAGAGAGAGAGAGAGATATACATATATTCTTACTGGTACACTCGCACACATTGATTCATTCTTAGATGAAAATTATATATGACTTATGTAATGTAAATTTTATTTCTTTTTTTTATATGTATAATGAATAGATGTAGCTAGCTAAATGAGATGACAATCACTTCTAAACTAATGGACGTCTATGTTCAGTGTTTATATCAATCAATATTAACATATTTCAGTAGCTTTTCTGTTGTAATGCCAAGGTTACTATGGCATAGAAGCAGTTAGAAATTGCTTCTTGACATTCAATTCTAATGATATTTCTCTAGTGTTTGCATAAGGATCTTCAAAGAAGCTCATCAATAGATTGTATTTGTAGGTTATTAAGCTATTCTATTCTATTGAATTGTATAGGATTGAATTGATTGGAAGATTTCACTGTTTTTCAATTAGAAATAAATTCTAAAATTTGAATTCTAAAAAAAATTAATGTTTTGATGAGATTATTTTTCTAAGTGAATTTTTCACTAATTGTTTTGCTCTGAAAGCCCAAAACCTTATATTCATTATGAGGGCCGTGCTTGGGGCCCCCGCAGACCTCACAATTGCGGGGCGGGTGCAAGCTCCCTAGGGGCCCGCAAGCCTTTTTGGCTTCACAGATCTTTTGTAATGCCAAAATTTATCAATGTAATTGTTAGGATTAACTAGAAAATCATTATCACATGAAATATACATTTATCAATCCATCTCTCTTTCTGCCTCTCTCTATATATATGTTTGTGCGTGTGTATGTATGTATGTGTACACACACACAATGTCGAAGGCTCCAGTATGTTGACGGGGATACAACTTGCTTTTTTTAGGGTAAAAGAGTCGCAAGGCACATTCTGTATCAAGGCCACTAAGCGGCTAAGCATGACACTGGCTCTTATCTCCAAAACTATTTAATAGTCAATTTGTGAAATGTTCATTTTATGAATCTCTTCTCTTTCTCTAAAAGCCAATCTATTCAAACATTTGGAAGTTGAAAAATTTTTTTTTTTTCAAAAACTAATCTTTTATCCATTATTCTTTTCTTAATTTATTCCAGATTTTTCTTTTCAATGGTTAAATCCTTTATAACTGATCCATTGTGTGAAGCTATAGCATTTGTTTGCCAAATGTGAAAATACGGTTTTGTTTCTGGTGTTTTTCATTTATATCAAACCCAATTCTTAAAAAAAAACATTTCAGTTCATTTTTGAAAATATATACAAAACTAAAGTAGACATTTTCAGCTGAGTTTTTTGAGTTGCTGTATAATAAAAATCTCTTTATAAATATTCTAATTGCTATATGCTACGCATGCTTAAACAGGATTAGTAATTCCCCAGTAGTGCCTAATATCCTTTTAAATTTGAGTTGAACGTTTAATAATACTTCAGTTTATGGATGCATCTAAACTATACATCTTATTTAAACTAATGAAAATGTAGAATGTAGTCCGGTTCTTTTTTATATATTATGTAATTGAGTTTATAAAGAACAGTATTGCCAAATGTTAGCTTTACAATAACTTTAGACTACTTATGACTCATTGGATCACAATAAATAACACTGTTCCAGCAACTTTGTTTTCACATTCATAAAATGCAAGATTTCCATTAAAATATTCTTCTTGCATCAGCTTAATACAACTCCATAGTTCCTAAGTTGTATATGAAAATACTTATGCTAACATTTTTGTTAATATCTATTTTATGGGCAAGTAAATTGTCATGCATTTTGATAAGAAAGTGTTTTGTTTTTTTCTTGTCAAATTACAAGATAATGTTACTTGATAAAGCATGAAAGGTTTTGGCTCTTTCATCTGAAATCAGTTTTTGTTACAAGTGAAATTTATAAAATGAATGGAAATGCATATGTTACCTTAATGATAAAATAAGACAGAAATGAGAAATGGAGTTTATGGAATTTTTAAGAATGCTGGAAAAACTGGCTCATTGTTTTCCTTGTAAAAAGAACCCCCCCCCTGTCAATAGCAATGATAGCTTTCAATCATCTTGTATCAGCAAAGTCATTTTTTTTTTTTTTTAACTGACCTTTGTAGAAGGGTTTCATGTCCAGAAATAGCTTTTAAAAATTAGGTTGTAAAATTTCCTTATTTTTTATGATTGGCTGCATATTTTTAACTGTTTTTTTTTTTATAAATAAATCATATATTTTTTATTCACATGCAGTAGTTTTTATTGAAAGATCAAACTTGTTAGAGTAGAAACTAAATTTCTAAAACGAGTTCTTAACATTTTTTGTATCGGTACAACAGTTAGAAAATAAAATCTTAAAGGGTATTACTCATAGATCTAGTTATTCTGTGTTTGGTCAGCTAAAAGTTCAATTAAAATTTACAACCATAATTTGTATATAACTAAAAGATGTACCTGGCATTATTTTAACCAGTTTATAAATAGTTAAATCATTACAGATGTAACTTTCTAACTTAACATGAGTTCTTTCCAATTTTTATGTAAATGATTGATTTTGAAATTATTTGCCTCTTAAGCAGATTTTAGAAGTAAAAATATAAAACTAACATCCTAGGAAATGTCTTTTTGCAGTTACTTTTTTCCCTTTTGGAGGCAAGGAATATATAATAATAATCTTAAGGGTTACCTCTTCTAAAAAAAGAAACAAAAAACAAACTTTTCCATACTGTTTTACATTGCATTGTGAGTCTTAAATCCACAATGTTTGCAAGAACCCTAACAAGATTCATGACAGATCTATTGAAGAAAAATTTGGAGATTTTAGGGTTTTAAGCATCTCCCCACACACACACATACACATCTTGCTAGATTATCTGTCTGGGAGAAGGACACTTTAATATAGAACCAAGCAGTCATCTTGTTAACCAATAGTTTAAGTCCATCCTTCAAATTTTCGATGAACATTGATAGCCAAATCAGGTCAAAACATACTTTTTAACCCCAAGTTTTCCAATTGTTCACCTTTTTTCGGCCAAAAACTTTTATTATTGAATTAATTTACCAAAAGGTCAACACATAACTTGAGCATAAGGAAGGTATCAATTGAAATGTTCACAAAAAGTTGATTCTTTAATGTGAATTTATTTTTTTTATACAAAATTTTTGAACAGCCAACCCTGTGCTATGCTGCGAATGTGTCTATAATGATGTTGATAGGTATCGATCTTTTAATGTATTTTTGCTCGAATTCACAGTTAGATTGCTTGATATCAGTGATGGAGCATGTAGAGTAAAAGATAAAAATAAAAGGTAAAATACAAACCAGGAAATTGGTGGCCGGTGGTTACTCTGTTTCATGCTTGCATAATCATCAGACCACTATTTGATGCGCATTTTCATGTTCGCTTATATAGCTGCTGTATTATTATTGGGGTGCATGCCTCACCCCCCAAAAAAATCTCAGCATGCATCCAAACCTACAGCAGCGATATAAACGAGTGTGGAAATATGTGCCAAATATTGATCTGATGATCGCGCATGCGTGAAACTAACAGTTACCAGCAGCCACCGTTTTCCTGGTTTGGATTTTACTTTTTACTATTATTTTCTCTCGTCTTTAAATTTGAACATTGAATGCCTTTCTCATATTTTTACTTTAAAATTATCTAATTGCTAAATTTTTGTTTTAAACTTTATTCAGACTTTGTAAAAAAAAAAAATATGCCACATTAGAAAGGTTGTTATTTAGGTAATTAGCAAAAACTTGCATGGGTTACTAATCAATTGTATATACAGATGTACCTTTTTTTTAACACTGCACATGCAGGTACCTCTGTCAGTGTGTGTGTATATATATATATATATATAGAGAGAGAGAGAGTAAGAGAGAGAGCGTACTAAATGATTATTTTTTGTCAAACCCCTAATATTCTGTTTCATTTTATTTCAGTGCTAATCCTCCTCACCATGGCAGGGAGAATGAACCATGTGACACATGTACAGAAACAGAGTCCATTTTAAGCAGTAGAAGAGGTAAGAAGAAATTTCATCATAAGATTTGCTTTTTCATCATTGTTCTTAATCTTATTCTCTTAAGCAGATTTGTTGGATGTCTAAGAAAAGTAAAAACAAAGTGATTTAAACAACTTTTGTTTTTGTTTGTTTTTTCAAACGAAAGGTATAGAATGCCTGTTTTCAAGCATTTATTACGATAATTTGCTCTAAATTTTGTAAAAACTTAAATTTTGTCTCTAAATTCAAATTTAAACCTATTTTAAACTATGAATTTTAATTCATTTTTTTCCCAATAATATTTAAATGTAAGGAGAGGTCGAATATTTGTGGAAACACCCAATGAACTGCCCTTTTTTACACTTTGTCACCCACATCTCTTTTGCAACTTCTGATCGATTCGAATGAATTTAGAGAATAAGAGGCATTACTTTTGGAACGACTATCGTATTTTCTGCAAAATAATGTTGTCCATAACCCATAACCTTATTCTTGATTATTTGTTTTTCTGTCTAAAATCAAAATATGAAAGATATTAATACTATTATTAAATATAAAAAAAGAATTGTATTTTTATTGAAATGGATCAAACTACTGCCTAATTTTTTAAAAGTAATTCTGATGAAATTTTTTTCTATTTAGGTCCACCTCGCATCAACGGACACGCCAAACATGACCGGCACAGAGACCCCCGACAGATCTATGAATCTACGTCCATGCTTAGCAGTGATTTGGAATCCACAAGTTTCTTTGATTCTGAAGATGATAGCAGGTACAATGCACACACTCACACTAGTCTTATACATAAATATATAGCCATTTTCACTTTAAAATTAAATCCCCTCTCTTGACATTGAAGGCCTTGTTTATATCTGAACATAAGCATGAAAAAAAGCATTTTGATCCTTAATTTTTTTCTTTTATTCAGATTTCTATACAAGATTCTTTTTACAGTAAATGTTGATTGGTTTATTTGGTCAATATTTTGAGTCCTCTGACAAAGGAGGGAGTGGACCTGGTAATTCAACCTTGTCTGTTCATCAGTCCACACTTTTCTCAAGGGACGTTTGGGGCAAAAATGACACTTTTTGTGCATATTAGAAAAATTCATGCCTTGGATTTTTATAAATCGTTCTAAGTTGTAAATGATTTCTATATAATTTTGTTTGGCTGTACTTCACAATAACTCTTGGGTGTGCCCCAGGGAGCTCTTTTAGATTTAAAAACACTTTTAGGGGATATTTTATCATATTTGTCTAAAATTTGATGTGTATGTCTATTTAGCAGTTTTGTATAGTGCTGAACTCAAATTTACATATGTTAAGGCCTGAAGCATCATTTTTTTTTTT
The DNA here is from genome assembly GCA_034780655.1 of Idiosepius hallami. Taxonomy (NCBI): domain Eukaryota; kingdom Metazoa; phylum Mollusca; class Cephalopoda; family Idiosepiidae; genus Idiosepius; species Idiosepius hallami. The sequence goes on along the minus strand of JAUZSX010000024.1, from coordinate 1,076,817 downwards.
TTTTTACTAGGATCCGACATCCCCTTAGAGACTTTTGGGGCGAAATGTGGGGAGCAAATGCTGGACTTAATCATGGTTTTCTCATGGGGATTGTGTGTGCTTCACTTGTTTAATAATATACCTTTTTTTTTCTTTTTTATATATATATATAGATTTTCAACAGTCACTGATACAACGGCAAGATCTTCAAAGTATGGCCGGCATAAAAGGAGACGAAAAAGGCACAGACTTCCTCCACTTAGCAAAGTAAGGCTTTAGTCAAAGTAATGTGCATTTATTTTGTCTTAAAATTCATTAATATTATTTTTAAATCATCTTTTTATAAAATGTTAATTAGTACAAGTTCTTAAAAAAAAACTTTTTTTTTCTTTTTTACTCTCTAAAGTCAGTTTTATACTGACTTGGAACAAACAAAAAACTAATTTCTTGAATGTTAAACATGATCATCTCTTAAATTGGGTGTTCAAAAAAAGTAACAAAAATTATCAGTTTTTTTTTATTTTAAAACACTTACTAAAAAAATCACAATGATCCAATTTTCAAATCTATATTCAGCCTTTTATAAAGTAAAAGATTTTTTTTATTAATAAATGAATTGTTTAATTCTTATTCAATTATTACTTTTGTTATTTGTGTATATACTCAAGGGTTGAATCATAGAAAAAAATTCATCTTTTTAAACTTTTATAGAAAAATTAAAATAAGAAAATCACATAAACAACTAAACAAAAGCAGCCAATGTTAGCATCCTAAATAGCTAGGTTGAAAATTAAAACCTTTTTTTAAACCTGAAAAAAAATGATATTTTTGGTCTTATTTAAAAAAAAAAATATTTATTTTCATTGGATTAATGAAAAAGATAATTTTGTCTTATACAAATGGATAAAAATGATTTCAGACTGATTTTTCATTTTATGACCATTAAAAAAGAATGTCAATTAAGTATTTTTTTTTAACTTCTATCTGCTGGATTCTGTCATGCAGTATGTCAAGAGATATTTTATTTTTTATTTTTGTTAGTATTGTAATATTTTTTTATATTTTATATAATTTATTTATATATATATATATATATATATATATATATATAAAATATAAATTTTGTAAGAAAGATTGAAGATATTTTGTTTGGTTTTTAATGCACACTATAAGGAGAAATATAGAAATAGCAAGTTTCTTTCTTTGCCTTTGAAATGATTTACTTTGCTTTAGGAAAAGTACAAAAACAAATCTAAAAATTTGCCATAAAGATTGATTTTTCTCATTTAGACAATAACCAATGTCTGCCATGAATTTTTTTTAATTGAAAAGTATGTTTGCCATTCATTATTTTAGTTTTAAAGTTTAAATAATTTACTTTTTACTTTTTATTATTGATTTAATTTTCTTTCTCTTTTTTTCAGACTTCTTCCTTCAGCAGTATCACAGATTCAACAATGTCACTGAACATAATCACTGTTACATTAAATATGGGTAATTTTTTAGTTTGTTCCCTATGCAAATCTTTAATCATTATAATCTTTTAAAGTATTTTCTCCATCTTAATAACATCTTTACGGCAATCAAATCAACTAAACTTCCCAGAATGTTAAGGGAGACAATTGATCCATTACAATTGTCTCTTTAAAGAACTTTTTAAGGAAGGTCTAATCTCAACCAATTAACAGTTTTTAGCAAGATATTCTATCTTTAGATAATACCTTTATTTTCAACTTCATTATAGAAATATTTGTGAAAATGGCCCAAATATTATCATTATTATTAATATTATAAGTGAATATTTTAATGATAATGTTTGATCTGTTGTTGAAATTTGATATCAAAATAAGTAAAACATTCTTGTATAAGTTAAAAAATATATTTATTTTCATATTCAAGATTTCTCATTTAATTTAAATTTTTTTTTCTCTTTTCCAAAGGATTTGAAAAAAAAATTAGGAAAATTAATTTTCTTTTAAAACATTTTTGTTTATTGATTCAAACTAACAAAATAATTAAAGATTTATTATTTTACAAGTCATTATATCAATAGATTATTAAAAAAAAAAAGATTTGATTACAAACAATTTTTCTTAGCATTAAATGATAATAAAGAAAATTTTCTTTTTTGTTTTATTTTCTAATTAAAGTAGAAATTAAAAGCATTTAAATCAAGAGAAATATTCCTATTAATCAGATAATTTTCTTTTCAAAATTATGAAATATTCCAAGACAGAATGACCGAAAATTAAAATAGATAAAAACCCCCCATAAAATCTACATGACCTTAAATGACCACAAATGCTTGATAAGTCATTAAACATAACCAAACCTATGCTCAAATTATAAAGAATGCTTATTTTTTATTCAAGCTTTTTACTTTAGGTTTAATTCAAATGTTTTATTACACCCCCTTTTTTTTTCTTATTCTCCTTCTCTTCTTTAGATACGGTAAATTTTTTGGGGATCAGCATTGTTGGTCAAAGCAACAAAGGAGGTGATGGTGGCATTTATGTTGGTTCTATTATGAAAGGGTTTGTTCATTATTCATTTTTCATTATTCATATTTGTTCAACATTTGGGCAGCAAAATTGGAGCATTGGTGAAAGCTCGTCTCTAGGCTCGTTAACTCGGGAGAGCAGCTCATCTAGTTGAAGGGCAACACCGGATGTAAAAAGCCTTGGTGAGAGCACATAAAAATGGCCTTGTGCCAAACTTGGGTTGGTGCTTACCAAGTAAAAATAATATTAGTTTAACATTCAGTTAATTGAAAATTAGATTCTTTCTTATTCATTTACTTATGGTTTTTGATTTTTATTGTCTTTAACTTACGAGGGTAAATCAAAAAGTTTTAAGACAAATGCCATAAACTTAATCTGAGTGAAAATAGGGCAACAAAATTTTATCAAGAAAGAATTTCTTGATGGAAATATTGCTTGCAGAAGTGTATTGAATTAGGGGGATCTTATGGGAAAAAAAAAAAAAAAATTTTTTTAAATTCCATAAAGTTTTTCTTTAATTTGTATCAAAACTTTTTGCTTTACCCTCGTAGGTTTTGTTTAAAAGCTTAAGTTTACTTCTGATCTCATCTTTTACCTTTTGAGTGCATTTTGAAATTTAAAGATACTAGACTAAAGCAATCTTTGTTGCTTTTTATTTCAAATGTAAATTATCAGTAGAACTTCTAATTATTTTTTGTTTGCAAATTAATGAAGATCGAACTATGAAGAATGGTTTTCTTTTCTTTATGTCAAATCATGAGTGACATTTTTTTTCTGTGGTGTTCACATAAATTGTGTTCATTTTTTTAATTTTCTATTTTCAGTGGTGCTGTAGCTCAAGATGGTCGCATTGAACCTGGAGATATGATACTGGAGGTGAATGGTATTAGTTTTGAAAACATGAGCAATGATGATGCTGTTAGAACACTCCGTGAAGCTGTCCAAAAACCTGGGTATAAAAACATTTTAATTGATATCTAGAAATCTTATACTATATCTTGCCATATTGCTGGGATAAAGTTTTATGATTTTCATTATTTATTGCATATCTTGAATTGTCTACATTTTGATTGTTATATTCATTTAGCTTTAAGACTTATCTACCTTTAAAGTAATGGACTCTTGCCTATCTATAAAATTTAGTCTAGGTAGTGAGTAAGGAAAAAGGAGACATTCTTGATACTATGATTTCTTTGCTATCCTATGCTCAATCCTAGAAATAGAATACCTTTTAGTTTTTCAACATTTAAAAAATTTGTATCATGATTCAGTGAGAAACTTTTGTTTAATAATTTCAAGCTTTTAATAAATTCACCCATTTGATAGATTACAAACAAAATTCCCTTTAATTTATGAGAATTTCTCAAATCATAAATGACTTTTAATGATAAACATTTTCAATTTTTTTACTTTTCAATGACTTTGTATTTCAGGCCCATCACACTAGTCGTTGCCAAATGCTGGGATCCCAATCCTAAAGGGTACTTTACAGTACCTCGCCAAGAACCTGTGCGTCCTATAGATCCATCAGCTTGGGTGGCACACACCACAGCTATGCGTGCAGAATATATGGGACGTGGGGCACCAGTTAGTTCTTCACTTAGTACCATGACATCAACCAGTTCGTCCTTAACTAGTTCAATACCAGAATCAGAAAGTAAGTAATCAATATAAAAGTTTTATCTATGGAAATTTTATATATACTCTGTTGCCTAGTTTAGGTTTTAATTATTATTAGTCTATTTTTATTAAAACTCTCTCATATGTACAATGTGGACCAAAATTAAGCATACAGTTATTAAACATTTTTACATGCTTCTTTATATAAACCTATTTATATGCTTTATAAGTATTTTTGTTTAACTGGCTGTGAAGAATTTTGCAATGTTGGCGAAGGACATTTTGAATAATTAAGGGGATTTAACAGTTTATGTCTAGGATTATTTAAATATTCTTGAAATTTGAAAATAAACCTATTTTTTAACTTTTTACTTTTTCTAATTATCTCTACTTTTGTCCCACCCTGTAAAATAAAAGAGAGAAAAAGAAAGAGGAAATAAGTCCATGTCTGTTTTTGCATCAGTTATCAATTGTTTAGAACCAATAATCTATTTTAAAGAGGCAAGTTTTGAGAATATTTTGATTTGAAAGTTTGTTTTTTTTCTGTTAAAAGATAATTAATCTTAACCTCTAATTACGGCCAAAAAGAAATTAAGATCTAATTTGACTTGAACTTGAAACATAAATATTTCCTAAATTCTAACTTAGATGTTTTTAAGACAACAGTCTAAGAGGGGTTTTGTTTTCACTCACAGTCCATTTCAGTGTTTTCAGAAGAATTGATTCTTTATTTCAGGGTTTGATGATTTAAATTTGACTGTAAATACAGATATGGAATCCGTTGTAAAGGCGATGGCTCAAGCTGATTCCGGCCTTGAAATCAGGGATAGAATGTGGTTAAAAATAACTATACCAAATGCATTTATAGGTAAGTGATGGCTATTTTTAAGTTTATATTTTTAGAATATCAAAATAGATTGTAATTTTAAAGGAGCTTTAATATCAAGATTAAGATTTTTGTTAAATAAAATTTGTGAAAAGAAAAATATTTGTATTATTACTCATATTTTTATTCAAAATTATATAAACATTGTTATCTAATAATAAACTCCCGTTTTGGTTTTTTGATTTATTACCTAATAATTTGTATTTGATAACCATTTTTGTTGACAATGCTTTTAATAAAAGAAGTTGATTTCTTCTTCTTTTTTTTAAATCTTAGGGTAAAAAACTTTGTCTATCACTGTTTCATTATCTAAAATATTATCAGAACAACTTAAGAGTTTGTAACTCAAGATCCCAAAATGACTCTGCTTGATTTTCAGTGATTGTTATTTAAATCCTTCAACTTTGTATGTCTTTGTTTCTTTAGGTGCTGATTTAGTTGATTGGCTATTTGCTCATGTAGAAGGATTTGCTGACCGCCGAGATGCCAGAAAATATGCCTGTAATTTACTGAAAGTGGGTTACATTCGACATACAGTGAATAAAATTACATTTTCTGAGCAATGCTATTATGTATTTGGAAATTTATGTGGAAGTAAGTATTTTCTTTCTTTAATTCTAAAACTCACACATACACTTGGAGGAAATAGATATTTTCATTTTAATCTACATTAGTATTTCAAATAATCATTACATTCTGCCCAAAGCAGGAAGGTTTTCATTTTAACAGCACAGCAAAATTTTATCAGGAAAACTATTTTAGTTTGATCATAATGCAAGAAAATATAGCTAATATAATAATGCCTCAAAAGTGTAAAAATCAAAAGCCTTCTTTAATATTTTATTGCTTGGTTTTGACTCTTTCTATTAAGTGAGAAAATCTAAAATAATTTCTTTTGAACTAAAATAATCAGAAATTGATCACATAAAATTATCTTGGGTTATAGAATAATTATTATGAAAGGAATGCCAGCAATTGAAAAGCTAAGAAAAAAAATTTGGTTCTATTAAAACAAGCAGACATTATAAAAATGATTGCTATCATCACTGATGTATACCAGCTTCTAATACTTATCCATATCAAATATTGCTTTGCTAGAATCATATGCCATCAATATCTGTAACAGAAATTGAAATTTATGATAATTGCATAACTGCTAGTTTTAGCATTTATACTATTCCAATGTGAAATAATCAATAATCTTTGTTTTCTTTTTTTTGTATAAATGATCATCAATTATAGATACAATTTGGTTTATCTTCAACACAGTAAAACCTTTTTTTATAAAAGAAAATATTAATGTATAGAAAGAGCATCAAAGTTTCATATTGTTAGTAATTTGTCTTCATAGATATTTTATCCAAAATGGCCCCCAATAAACGAATGTTTAATAAAAAGTACTAAAAAACAATTCTAACAATAACAATAAAAACATAAGCTATGATTTCTATCTTATAATCTCTTCAGAACAAACTAGAAAGAATTTTGTCTGTTTGGAATGGATTATTTACAGATATGTGGCTAGTATTTGATATCAAACATAAGTGATAAAGTGGTTGTGTCTCAGATCATTTCTCTGATATCCAAGAATGAAGATCATACTAAGTTTTCAAATCCTCCATGATTAATTTCACAGAGATAAGAATCAATCAAGAAATCCTAGGCTATTTTTGGCAAGCGCCTGTCATTACCAACATTGCTATAGAGTTCGAACCATGACATTTTACAACCAAGGATGACCCACTAGGCCTGTATGCTGTCTGACTAGCGTCGCCTTCCTGTAAGCGTGGGGTATCTCAAGTCTGATCATACCAGATGACACCGGTGCAGGCGACAAGCAGAGCGTTCACGAGCCAAAGCAAAAAAATAAGTTCTAGTTCAGATCTCCACCAGGACTTTGAAGCTTGCTTAGATAGTCCTTGCATTGACCAAGCTATTATAGTTATTAGATTATGGTTATACATTATGTTAAAATGTAATTACAAAACTGAATATAACTATCTGCATTTTTTTTTTTTTTCAGAAAAAAAAGCCCTAATTCAAATTATGTAATAAAAATGGTCCTCCTCATCAATTTTTATTAGTCAATCTAATAAGGATAATACATTAATAGAAAAATAAAGTATAAAACAAGTTATCAATATTTAGATAAAGTTGAGTTTTTGATAAAAAGCCCACACCATATTCACAATAAAGAAGGAAAATTCTTTAAGCCTGAATAGCTTTGGTCAAATTTAGTGTTAGTAAACTATTTTTTCAAATATTTCATACTAAAAATTTTGTGGATTAATGATGAGAAAAATATATAGAAATAGTTTTGTTTTTTAAACAAGGGCTTATTTTCACTTATAAAGAATTTTTAAAACATAACAAAATTTTCCTTAGATGTAGAAAATAATTCCAAAGTTCATGAACATATAACCTTTTTTTTTCCTGATTAGTTAGTTTTAAAAAAAAAACTGAAATCCATTAATTTAAACTACATTTTGCTTTAGCTTAGGTTTGTGTTAAATCTTTTGTCGTCTTCCTTATGCATTAACAGGAAATAATCAAGGGCCTGTATTTGAACCTATTTTCATGAAGTGATCGATCATGTGAGGTTGTGATTGATTTTTCTCTTGCTTCACCCTTTGATAATTTCCAATATAAGCATGCTCCCTTTATCATGAGCTGCTGCCAAATAAAAAAAAAACTATTCCTCCTTTTGCTTAATGCATCCAATCCTCTCTTGTCTACATCTGTAAATAAAACCATTTCAGTGACACCATCATCATGAAATCCCTCATATGTTTATGGTTCTAAGATTTTTCCATAAATTTTTACAATTTATCTTAATCAGTGAGATTGATTTCTTGTATTTTCTCATATTTTAGAAAGATATTTAAAATTATTTTTATAAAGTTTTTCTTATTATTTATTTACAAAACAAAATATAATTTCTGTATGAAAATCGAATCATAAAGAAATGAAATATAAGAAATAAAGGCTTGCTGCTATCTTTCCTCTATGCTTGATTTTTTTTTCTGAGCTGGCAATATCTTCTGGGATTTTACCAATTTGTAATTTCATTTTTATCTTGTAAAAAGCTGCAATCCTGCATTTTTTGAGAAATTATTTTTTGGGTTTTCTAACAGTATATCAAACAATTGATTTAAAAAATAAAAACTGTTCAACAGTATAAATGAATATATTTACTGCACTTAAATTATTCTATAAACATAATGCAACATTTTTTTTTGATGATACACAATATAGCTTAGTATTTCTAGGAAATATCTAATTTTATAACTCCATAATTTTCTATGCAGAATTTTTCTATTAAGTTTTTTATCACCATTTGGATATTTTAACAAGCAAATTTATGATAATAGTAATTTTTTTTTACCAGAGGTTTTGGGAAAGTCTTCATCAAATGTGTTTTTTACTTTATTATAATTATTATTATTATTATTATTATTTTGCTTGTCCCTTCATTAGTTCATCCAATTGTTATGCTTTCAGTTTTCAATAGGAAAAAAATCAATTTGGTCATATGTATCACACTTTTTCACAACATCTTTAGAATTTTTTATGTGAAATGATTTTAACCCTAAGTGAATGTAAGGGTTTCAATAGGATTTAAATATGAATCTAAAGTTCCCTAAATTACAGGAGTTTGTTTTAATTTTATAGTATCTTTACTGGGGTTACTCATAACTTTTGCAACATCTTTCAACCTTAAAGTAAATTTAAGAAATTTTTTCTAAATTTTATGAATGTTGTAAAATAATTTGTAAATTTTTTTTTCTTTGAATAATGCTCATTTCATTCTAATTATCTTATGACTGCTGATGTTGGCCATTTGGTTGATGATTATCATAAAATTAAAACCTTGTAATTCACTTGTAAAACTATAGATTATAAAAACAGTCAGTCATTGCATTATTGTAGTTGTCCATTGTGATGGACTCATTCCATCGTCGGGAGCAAAAGGAGGCCACCGAAAAGTGTCCCAGCCTTGTGACTGAGATGAAACTCTTGCGGGATTTCAGGTGTTGGTTGGCCCCCTCATGTCCATACAAAGGGTGTAGGCAGTCAGTGAGCTGCTTCTCTCACTCAGATGCTGATATCACCTCACAGCGTATGTCTGGTGGAGCAATTCTTGACAATAGGTAGATCGCCCAAGTCCTCGGAGGAGTTACCAGCTGGTTCGGACCTTCCCCGCAGGGAGTAGGCGACAGTAAACCATGCTCTGGCCAAAGTGGCAAAGACAAGAGTTAATCTCAAGAGGTGGGGCTTTGTTCCGGACGCAGTTTGCCCATGCGGTGCTGCTGAGCAGACCATCGCTCACCTACTTACAGACTGCCCACTTACCGCGCCTTGCTCTGACGTGGACTTGAGGAATGCGTCAATAGCCACCCGATGCTTCCTTTCTAGATGGAGCGATATGCTATGATGATGATTATTGTAGTTGTAACCAATTTAGAAAATTTTAAAAACTTTGTGTGTGTGATTTTGTAATTGAAATGTGTAGATTTTAATGCAAATATTATGATGTAATTTATATCTAGCTAAATGTGTTACATCTTTTTCAATATTTCTGCTGTGTTTGCAAATAACTCTTACATCTTTAAAACATTAGAATAAATTCATTTTTCAAGCCAGTTTATTTATTTTGTATATTTTGAGTTCAGAATTTCTGATTTGAAATTCATTCCCCCTACAAGGGTGTTGGGAAAGTTATTAATGATCACATTAAATATGATATATTATTTAAAAAAAAAAGACCAAACAAAAGTGTGACACACACAGGTAGGTAGGTAGGTAGGTATTTTCATCATTGATTTAAACAATGTTAAAATAATTTTTGCACTCTTTATACAATTTTTTTGTTCCAATCTGCATCATTTCATTCACATGAGTCCAGATATTAAATCAAAGTCTGGTTGGAATCTAGTTAAAAAAAATTGTTTTTCTTGATCAGATGATAATAATAATAATAAAACCAATTGTTTTGTTTTTATATCTCTTTATTCCAGTTAATATTTGCTCATGTGATTTGCAGCCTTAACCATTTTTGTATCTTTGTATTTAATTGTTATTTTTGTATTATTGCTGAGACCCTTTCTTCCCATCTTGTGATTTGTGCAAGCTTTTTTTCTACTTGGTTTATCTCCCATTTTAATGCTAAATTTATCAACTCTGTACATTTCTAAATTAAGCATTTCTTTTTAGAAACAAAAAAAAAAGAATCCTCTCATATTATGGATAAAATTTAAAGATTCATATTTTTTTAAAAACTTAGTATCAAATGAAATTAGTTTGTATATTAATATATACAAAGAAAACCTTTTTTTTTAAACAATTTTTTTCTTTATGTTACTTATACTTTAGAGTAAATATAAAGATATATAATTTTATACTTAAGAGTAAGTATAAAGATATATTTTTAAACAAAAAAAGCTATACACAACATTTAAAAAGAAAAAAAGAAAGAAGTATTCATATATTGAATTCTATGGCACTGCCGAATCTTGTTTAATGCTATGTTATTTGGTATAAGCAATATTACATGCTAATTAAAGTTATATTACATTTATATTCATTATCATTATCATTTTCATCATCATCATATCTGTATAAACCCTCATCATTGTAGGTGTTCAAGCCCTTCCAGGTCAGTTTTTATGCTTCATCATCAGCTTGCTATCTTTTTTTTTTTCCTTTCTCTTTTCTAACATCATCTTCCTTTCTTTCTTTCCAATCTTGAGCCAAACATTCAAGATCAATGCAATGCTCTGCTATTTGTTACCTTTGTTGTCAGAAATTGAATTTGCACTTCAGAATGAAATTCTTACAAAGGTTCTTTTGCTTTCATATAATTTTGTCTTTGTTTTTTAAAATGGGAAATAAAATGCTATTGAATCTACAATAAGTGGAAAATCTTTATGAAAAAAAATTACATTAAAAAGAAAGTTGGGAGTGCACAATAAACAAGAATCAGTTTTCATTTTGTTTATTTACAAATAGAAATTGTGGTGTAGTTATTGAACCCAAAAAGTACTTGTGTGTGTGTGGGCAGATCTTTATATGTGTCACCCATTGCATCTTTAACGATATGCATGATGAACATTTGAATGACATATTTCAGAGTTACTAGAGAAACAATTAATTAGGCAAAAAGCTAATTTCTTTTTTAAAAAATTCTATTGTGCCCACTTTTTTTTTTTTTTTACTCCTTTTAAATAATGCACGTTTTTATGAAAGCACTTTCCAAATTATAATTGAAATTTAATGCTTCTATTTAAACTTTAAGCTTTAAACTAATTGCATGAAATTAGGAATGTTTTTTCTTTTTTTAGCAAAGGATAGTCTTCCTTAAAAACTACCAAACTCAAAAACAGCCTGAATACCATATAACGGAAACTATCATGACAGAAATCCTCTTTCACCAAAAATTTATGTTTTATTTATTAGAGTGATGCTAAGTTTACCATTTAAATGGAAACTAAAATCAATAATTGGTTTACTTTTATAGATTAATGCTTGGTATTTTGACCTGTTGATTAACATCATTTTTAGTTGTGTGATGTCAGTTTTTTCCCCCCCTTAACTAAAATATTCATAAATGAAATATTTATTTGATACTACCTAAAGACTTACCCTATTACAAGTCTTGTTAGTCTATTTCTGTTAAACACTATAAAATGAACACACATTGTTTTATAATCTTATATTTAGATTAAGTGTTCATTTTGAATTTTGATTTTTTTTTTAAGTTACATCTTGATTAATAAAAATTTGCTATTATAGAATTGCAAATAATTTATTAAGAACCTCTGACTCACGTATTGTTAACTACTTTTCTCCGACCCTATACAAAATTAATTCTATATTATTAAATTGATTTCAATATTTTTTCAGTTAGCTTGATTTTTCATTTGCATGCCTATTTTCTATATTAAACTTTTATAAATCCACTCTTTCATCTCTTGCAAGATGACAAATTTCTCCAATGTGTAAATGTCACTGTGCGTAACTAAAAGAAAATGCTAGTTTTCTGTGTGTTAAACAAGCAGGTGCATGAATGCTGTTATATATTTACATTCACTAAATATAAGTTATATCATTGGTGAGAGTGTTACAAGAAGAAAATGAAAAAAAAAAAGCAAAGTGTTAACCATCTTGTGTATATTGTAATTACTCGTGTGATGTCAACTATGGTTTTACTTAGCCTGAAATGTTATATAAAGCTTTCTTCATTAATCATCATTATATTTTCATTCATTCATCCTTTCAATCATTATTGAAACTATTCTTACTTGGACATTCATTGCATGATTATGGCTTCTTCATTGTTTTCTGCTTTGTTCTGTTGTTCATAGTCTATCAAAACAATCATTCCTAAAATTAACTTGTTTCTATTGACTGTATTAAAACAGAATCCTGAAAAACTTGTCTCAATTTAAAAAACTTAGTTTTTCAGAGAGAAGATTGAAGATAAAAATGAATGAACTGCTAAAAGATATTTTTAACAACAAATAGTAATATCTTTATTTATATCTTGTATCATTATTTAATTTATACTAATTTTGACAAATATTCAATTATAAAACATTAAACAGTTTGCAATAATTCTATGATTTTTTTGTAGTGTGTGTATGCTGGTTATTTCATTTTAGTGTGCATAGAAATATAGATTAAAACAAATATTCTCTCTAAAAATAGTTATATTTGATTTGTAGTATTTATGATTTTATTCAAGCTTTTATAATTACTATTCTAAAGTTATATGCAAACTGTTTTCTTGGAAATAGGTTTTTTTCTTTTGATTTATGAAAGACAAAATTATTTTGAAGCTGTTCAAAATTTGTATGAATTCTTATTTAATCCTATTCAAAGAATCCATTCTTTACCTCCAAACCTGTTAAAGTAAATGCTTTTAAAATTGTGTATTTTAAACAATTGACTGAATAATGTGAAATAGTTTTATTGCATAAATCCTTAATTCATAAATAGAAATACATTTATAAAAACCTATTGAAATACAACATTTTTATGACCCTTTTGCAAAGAAATATTTGTGAAATCAAACTTTCATACTCTTGTGTAGTCAGTAGAAAATCAATCATGAAAAATAAATTCATTGTTCATTTAGTTGAAAATACAAATTAAAACTCTGCTAAATTTTTTTTTACTGTTTAATATCTTAAAATAAAATCTTTTAAAATTAAAGTAAAAAACTTTTAATGAAGAAAATCTGCTTCATTAATTTGAATCTTTCAAATTGTATAATTTAGATTTTTAAGTAGTTAACTCTTCATTCTG